>CAUYRH010092636.1:0-10229 GCA_963574655.1 Perodicticus potto | reverse complement strand
GTATTTAAATAGGCAATTTCAAAATACAAAGTTTGGAGTTACTTTCTGCACCATTAATTTGGACCAGCTTTTGTAATTGCTGTATTTGTAATATTACAAAGTACACTGCTAGTCTCAAAGAATTTAATTGTATACATTACTTTTAAAAAACATTCTCATACCCTCAAAAAAAAAAAAATAAAAACCAAAAAACAGTGTCATCATATCATTTAATTTGTTAGGAGTCACGAAGTTTTTACTCAGGAAAAATATTCCCTTTCAGTGTTTATTAGATAATGAATCTAATTTAAATAAGAGTTTTCAGCGTAGATCAATTAAAAAGTATGCCTGTTTCTTTTCATAAGCAACTTGTGTTTTTCTCATTTTGCATGGCAGATATGAAATTAATACTTTACTTCTTTCTACCTTAAAACTTAATTATGAGATTTTTTCCTCAAGATGAGTTAGTTGTTTCCATATGGATTACTGTTGTGTTGCTAAAAACAAAAAGTTAGTAAAGGATATGGACACGTGGGGAATAAATCACAAACTATAATACTAGTTAATAATGAAATATATTAAACATTATTTAAATATTAAACAGCAAAATATTCATTCTATATTAAATAAATAATTAAGATTTGAATTTCTCATATGGGAATATAAGCCAATATCACCAATAATGGGGATGTTCTAGTGCAAAGGGTGGCAAAAAAAAGAAAAGAAAAAAAAGACAACCAAACACACATACGCACACAGAAAAGAAGAAGAAAGTAGGAGGAAACAACATTTAATACTGGTATCATTTTCAATAACAAACCAGTGGTTCTGAATCCTTTCTGCACATTAAAATTTACTCCAAGAACTGTGAAAAATACTGATGACCAGGTCTCATCCCAGACAAATTAAATCAGAAGCAGAATAAGGATTCAGGCATAGGTATCTTTTAAAACTTCCCAAATGATTCTACATGTAGTCTAGGTTGAGACCTTCTTACTGAACCTACGTGACCTGACTCAGATTAAGTGTCCTATGAATAAAGAAGTAGTGCTTTCTTTTCCAAGTGGGGCAAAGAAGGGTATCTCCAGTTAATATTATGGTGACTTATGGGTAAGTCAAGTTATTAATGTATTCATTTCCATTAAAATATCTACTATGCCTCTTTACTCTCTGTAATTCTGTATTTTCAAACTCCAAGACAAAGTATAATCAAATTGCATTTTTGTAATAAATCAGTTATACTGAAAATACATTATTCATTCATGCATACAAGTATTTCTGAACGCCTACTATGTGCAAGGCACTGTGTTAGGTGTTGCTATAGGACTGAGTCATGGAAGAATAGATAGTGATTGGGTGAAAGTTTTGTTTTCCATTTTTGATTTTTAAGAATTAATGGCTATAAAATTAGTTACATGGACCTAAATAAGGGACTAAAAATGTCCCCACAAAAAGTATATAATAAGGATCTGATTTTAAAATACATGGTATATAGCATGTCTGTACTTTTCCTAATGTTCTGTACAGTACCTCCAGAAGCTGTTGAATATACATAAGGCAAATTCAAAATAGAAAAATAAACCCTGTTCAAAGTAGATGTTCCCAATTTTAACCATACTCTGTATCAAGTAAATTTTATATATAAGTACAAATACCAAAAATCTCAATGGAAAGGTAGTTCATGTTCACTTGTAGTAGTCTTTAACAAGTAATCTTACATAAAAATATTACAGATTCTAGTCCTTGACTATTTCATCATGGATAAAGTTTACACAATACATAATTTATTTTGAAATCAAATTTATATGCTTAGAAAGTCTAATGTGAACAAATTTGAATTTTCTTTTATCATCAAGGAGAGAGAATGCCAGGAAAAAAGGAAGAAATGGGAGCAGAATCTGTTCAAACTTTATAAATATAGTAAAATAGAGTAATTTAAAATGCTGTTTTCTTCTGAAGAACCTTGTGAATTCCATGTGAACAAGTATCTTTTGTATTTACTGTTGGTATGGACTTTGGTGGTAACTTAAAAAAATAATAATTGCCTCTAATTTTTATGATAGCATTAAATTTCAAAAAGAGGTTTAGGTAATGTCAATTTAACACATAGAAAAGAGCTAGATGTTCACCGAAAATGTTAACAGAGAGAATCAACGAGGAAAAAAACTAGAGAAAAAGGTAAGACTGAATGAATAACAAAAATTCTAATGGCAAAAACAATTAAGAAAGAGTAAAAGGTTCCTAGTTATTTCCAAGTAGTAACAGATGAAATCAAGACTCAAAGAAAATGGTCATTCATTGTACATTGCATGCAATATTCTGTCTAAAGTAGAGAAATAGTAAAATATCTTACTAAGTTAAAATATAGGTTTTATATTTTATACCATATTGAATACACACATAAAAATACCAGTGTTTTCTTCTTGTTTCTGTTCAGACACTTAAGTAATTGTGTTCTTTGGTGCCTGGGAGTTTATCAATATTTAGGGATTATAGAAGATAAGAACTCCAAGATCAGCAAGCCCAGAACTAGAAGACTCAAAATCCCACCCTATATAAAATAAGAATCAAAGGTGGACTTACCAGAAAAGACAAGTTAAAGTTACACTACAATAGGGCTGACACATAATTCCTTTCCCCAAATCATACTATGGCTTCCCCAATAAAAAGTACTACAGCCTACTAAGTTTTTAATCTGTTTTGAGATTTTTCAAGTGGAAAGATATCACAGATAGAAATATATCATTCTAAGTTTAAAAATCATCAAAGTCAGTGAGGAGAATGTACATTCATTACATGTATTCATTTAGAAGTCTTGAAAAGGCTAACCAGTTCAACCAAAATTTGAAGAATTGTTCTTGATTTTTCATTATTCTTTTTTAAATAAAGAGTAAGTGTAGATATAGTATACATAGAGACTGACATTTGATTCACTCAAAATAGTCACATCCTTTTGCTTGGTTTTGGATGTTCCAAAGACTATAATTTAATACCATTCATAACACCATATTTTCAGTAAAAAGAATAATAGAGCAATGAAAAATCAGAAGAAAGATGGCTCAGAGAGCCATATATCCTCTAAATATACACACATTTATAACCTGCATTTATTCTCTAAAGAAACAAATTTTAAGTAATGCTAATTTAACCAATGGAGAAAAACTTCTATCAAAATATACAATTTCCATTACAGACTAGAAGGCTAATATTAAAAAAATAGTTGTAAGCAAAAAAGTTTGCTTATATGGATGATAAGCATCACCCTTTCAAAGCACAAAGCATCAAATAAGGTCTTATAAAAGATCCATCTATGACCTTCTTCATTTGTAAGTTCCTAATAAATTCATAAAGCTTGAGTCTCAGTCTTTAGATCAAGGTATATCCATGCTTCTTAATCCAGATTTTCAGAAATGGAGGAGGCAATTAACTCAGAATCTCAAGTGGGATTTATGCTTTACCATGTACCTGAAAAATAATATTATAGTTTTTAATAGTTATTAAAAACATTATTAAGAGTTATAATGACTACAGGAATTTTAGAATTAAAATATGACACATAAAAATAAGCTGACATTTCTAAAAATTTAAAATCAACAATACAACAGGATGTTTTGTGTTATATGAAAAAATGCAAATTTAGGACTTTAACCTTTGAGACTATAAGGACTTCTGAAATAAACTAGAAAAAAATCCTCTTGCTAAATTATGACAAATGTTTTTAATATACTATCAGTCATAATTAGATTGGGCTACCTCAACCACTTATGACTTTGAGGAAACCTATAATATCCGGTGAGAAACTTACACCAAAAAAGTCTTTTTAGATTTTAAGTAGCACCTTAAAAAGAACAACAGATTTAGTAATATTCATTGTAATATATTGTTCTTAAAAGCCAATTACAAACTGTTATTAAAGTAAGGGCTGTTAAGAACTTTACTTATGGTAGCAGTTAAAATAAATTTTAAAACTGGATTCCTTTCATTGAACTGTAACTCAAATCCAGAGTCTTCTACCACTTGCAAAAAACAGGGATCACTTAAACCAAGCTTCATTGAATAGATAAGAAAATAAGATCCAAAAGGGTCACATAGCTCATCAGAACCAGATCACAAAACCAAGACCTAAAATCTAGGTCTCTGACTCAGTTTTGTGCTCCTTTCACCAGGATATAAATAATTTATTTCTAAAATAAATATATCAAAGACATTTGCTAACTCATCAGCATCAAATTAGACAATGTTCAAAGAAAGGAACTGGGAAACAAGGTTTACAACTTAAAGAAACTTAAAATTTAATTGACACAGAAAAATTACTACAATAAATCAGATAAGCAAACTTTAGACTCAGAATTACCTGTCTAATGTTTCCCAAAACCGTAAGAAAACTGGTCTATCCAAATGACGTCTGTGATAGCTGAGTTCTAATACTGTTACATCCCATTTCTGAACGTTGGGATCTAGACGAACTTCATCATACTTGAGATGGAAGGCTTTAACTATATTGGGGCGGAGGGGGGAGAGGAATTAAATGGTATTTTTTAGTAAAGCTAAAATCAAAATCGTGAAGACATTTTATAGAAAAAATTTTAAAACTGCAATCCAGATGTTAACCAGACACCTAAAAAAACAACAGCGAAACCACTTTGTTCCAGTAGATAAAGCTGTATTATAAACAAAGTGGATTTTGGTTAAATAGATGCAAAACACTACAGCCTCTTAAAAACATTCAATAGACATTCAGTGAGAGTTTATATGATGAATAATAAAAGATACGATGCATACGATCTGGTAAAGGATAGTAAGAAAAAGACTTTTCAAACAGTACAGTATGATAAGGATAGCAGCTTATCACAGAAAAACAAGAGTGTAAGCGAACCTCGGAGATTACTGCCGGTTCAGTTCCAGACCACTACATTAAAGCCGGTAACACAATAAAGTGAGACGCAATTTTTTTTGGTTTCATGATGCATATAAAAGTTATGTTTACCTTACACAATTATCTAAGCCTTCATGCAAGTAATAATTATATTGCTGGTAGTGGGTCATGCCTTAGTGTTAATGGGTGCTTAATGATTAGGGTGATGCTGAAGGTTGGATTACCTGTGTCAATGTCTTAATATAAGAAAACAGTGAAGTCTGCCACATTGACTTTTCATTACACAAAAGATTTCTCTGTAGCATGTGATGCTATCTGACAACATTTTATCCGCAGGAGAACTTCTTTCAAAATTGAAGTAGTCCTTCAAATCCTGCCGCTTCTTTACCAACTATGTAAATGTAATATCCTAAACTCTTGTCATTTCAACAACATTCACAGCATCTTAATCAGGTATAGATTCTATCTAAAGAAACCACCTTCTTTGCTCATCCTTATCAGCTCAAGTTTTATCGTAAGATTACATCGATTCAGCCCCATCTCCACATCTACTTCTAGTTTTCTTGCTGTTTCCACCACATCATCAGTTATTTCCTCCAATGAAGTTTTGAACTCCTCAAAGTCATCCATAGAAAGGGCTGGAATTTTCCTCTAATTTCCTTTTAATGTTGATATTTAGACGACCTCACATGAATCATCAATGTTCATAATGGCATTTAGAATGCTATATCCTTTCCATAAGGTTTTCACTTTACCAAGATTCATCAGAGGAATCATTATCTATGGCAGCTGTAGTCTAATGAAATATATTTCTTAAATTGTAAGACTTCGAGAATTGAAATTACTCCTTGATGCATAGGTTGTAGAACAGATGTTGTGTTACCAATAGAAGAAATGAAAACTACATCAATTAATCTCTGTGTACATCTGCACCAGCACTCTTGTGTGGCTAAGAGCATTGTTGATGAACAGTAATATTTTAAAAGGAATCATTTACTCTGAGCAGTAGACCTCAACAGCGAGCTTACAATATTCAGTAAATCATGCTTTAAACAAATATACTGTCATCCAGGCTTTGGTGTTCCACTTCTAGAGCATAGGCAAAGTAGATTTAGCATAATCCTTTTTTTTTTTTTTTTTGGAGACAAGGTCTTCTCTGTCACCCAGGCTAGACTGCAGCAGCCCAATCATGGCTCACTCATTAAGCAATCCTCCTGCCTTACATACCTGAGTGGCTGGGACTATAGACACACACCACCATGCCTAATTTTCCTTATTTTTTTTGTAGAGACAGGGGTCTCATTGTGTTGCCCCGGCTGGTCTCAAACTCCTGGCCTCAAGCAATCCCCCCACCTCAGCCTCCCAAAGTGCTGGGATTACAGGTAATGAACCACCACATCTAGGTAGATTTTGCATGAGTCTTAAGGGTCCTAGGATTTTCAGAATGGCAACTTAACACTGGCTTCAATTTAAAGTCACTGGATGCATTAGTCCCTAACAAAAGAGTCAGCTTGTCCTTTGAGGCTTTGAAGCCAGGCATTGACTTTTCCATTTTAGCTATGAAAGTCCTAGAAGATAGGTTCTTCTAATAGAAGGCTGTATAATCTACACCGAAAATCTGTTGTTCAGCACAGCAAACTTTACAAATATATTGGCTAGATATTCTGGATTACTAGCTGCTGCTTCTCTATCAGAACTTGCTGCTTCAACTTACACTTTTATGTTATGGAGATGGCTTCCTTCCTTAAACTTCATCAACCAACCTCTGCTTGTTTCCAACTTTTCTTCTGCAGCTTGCTCACCTCTCTCAGCCTCCACAGGATTTAAAGAGTTAGAACCTTGTTCTGGAACAGGCATTCATTGGTTTAAGGGAATGTTGAGGTTGGCTGGATCCTTCTATCTAGACAACTCAAATTTTCTCCCTATCAGCAATAAGGCTAGTATGTTCCCTGGAGGAGCACTTGTATTTCTTTCAAGAACTTTTCCTTTACATTCACAACTTGGCTAAGTATTTGGTTCAAAAGGCCTAGCTTTTGGCCTGTCTTGGTTTTCAACAGGCCTTTTTCACTAAACAATCATTTGTAGCATTTGATTTCACGTGAAATTGTAAGACTCTTCTTTTCACTTGAACATTTACGAGGACACTGTAGGGTTAGTAATTAGTATAATTTCAACATTGTGCCTCAGGGAATAGCACACCCAAGGAGAGTGAAGAAGACTAGCAGTCATACACAACACACACCATTTATTAATTAAATGTGCAGTCTTCAATGGGTATGGTTCATAGTGCCTCAAAGCAAATATAAAAGTAACAAAGATCACTAGTCACAGATCACCATAACAGATATTATAATGAAAAAGTTTAAAATATTGTGAGAATTAATAGAGTCTTCAGGGAAGGCCTCTTGAGAAAATTACCTAGAAGTAGATAATTTTAAAAGTCTAGACAAGATCTGGGTAAAGGATATCAGATAGAAGAAAAAGCTGACACAAAGGTCTGAAGATGTGAGCAAGCTTGGAATGACCTATGAACAAGTATAGTTTTTAGAGACAGTCTTGCTACACTGCCCAAACTCCTGGGCTTAGGTGATTCTCCCACCTCAGCCTCCTAAGTAGCTGGAACCATAAGCACATCTTACTGAAGTTTTTAATTATAACTTTTTTGTAGCCAATGGCCTATACGTAGAACCACGTCAGTATAATGTAAGAAATCTGAATTTGTTCCCAAAAGTTGACAGTTATCTACTGGAAAGATTACAGATGTTGTGATTTTCATTTTTAAAAGATAACTCTGCATGCAGACTCTAGGGTAGTGGTTCTAACCTTCCTAATGCTGCAATGTATTTTCATTGTGAAAAAGGGGGTGCAACCCAAAGGTTGAGAACCGCTGCTCTAGGGCAAAACTTCTCAACTGCTATATACTGAAAACAATTAATAGGTGGGCCATAAAATAATGACTTACAATCTTTCTTTCGTGGTAATGATATAGGTTCAATCATTTCCCCAGTTTATTATTATACTTGCAATTAGTTTCTCATCAATAGAACTTGCGTTCTACATGTGTGCATGTAAAATCCTTAAATTTTTCCAAATTTTTATTCTTTTACTAGCATATGGTTGGGTGTCAGGAGTCTCAAAACAGAAAACATTTAATTCTTAATTTTTTCTAGTAGCTACTTTCTGGATTGCTTGTTAATAAGGAACAATTTTTGATAAAAATTTAAAATGAGTAAGTTGTGCATAGAAAAAACACATTGTTTCTATATTCCTTACTTTTAGAAATAAGTGTCTCAAACAGAGTATTCATTTTGAATTTAAACAAATTTATTAAAGGGGCTACATATTATAATAATAAAAAACCATTTTCAAAATATTTATATGTGTAAAATAATTTTGTCAATTTTTAAATGTTTTAAATTATTAAGTTAAATGTAAATAAACACATTGATACTTTTATACTGCTTACTGCATGTTTTACTTTTCTAATTAATCTGATTATTTGCTTTAATTCATTCTTAAAAATTCATATAAGAAACATTTTAAACAATGATTTAATGCTGCTACCACTGGGACCTGAAGACTGGCTCAGCTGGCATCCAAGTCCCCAGTTTTTAATTAATAAGCATACCTAAACAACCAAGGAAATCACACATAGCACTGACCTCATGTACTACCGAAGAAATATATAAAGATCACACTACTGCTGGCACCCCAAATCAAATCCAAAATGTGCTACTCAACTAACAACACATATGCATCATCAGACAAAAAAATTCTTCCCTGTAAAAGCAGTTTCAAAACACTGGAAGAAATGACTGCTACATTAGATGGATGGACATCAACAGAAAGACAGGGAAAACATGAAAAGGTAAGGAATGTGACACCACCAAAGGACCATATAATTGCCCAGCAACTGTCTTGAAGCAAAAAGAACTCTTCAAAATGCCAAAGAATTCAAACTATTGATGTTAAAAAAGCTCAATGAGATGCTAGATAAATCTGGAAATCAATATAAAGAAATCAGAAAATCAAGTCAGAATATAAGTAAAACATGTATGAAGGAGCTATCTTTGAAACACACACAAAAAATAAACAAAAACTCTGGAGCTGAAAAACTCATTAATGGAAATACAAAATACATTTGAAAGCATCAATAATAGACTACCCCTTGCAAAAGAATGATCCTCAGAACTTAAAGACAGGTCTTTTGAAATAATCCAATCAGTCAAAAATAAGAAAAAAATAATAATAAAGGATGAAAAAAGCAACCAAACTTAAGAATTCCATCAGTATTCTACTAAAGAGGGAAAAGAAATAAAACAGTTTTAAAAAATCTAGCTAAGGAAATAATCAATGAACACTTCCACAAGTTTAGCAAGAGAGTTAGACATCCAGATACAGGAGGCCCAGCAAGCCCAAGGCAATTAATTACACTGCAAAAAGAATTTCACTATGGCATACTACATTCAAAATGTCTAGCCCCAATGTTAAAGAATTTTAAAATTTCTAAGAGGAAAAACTTATAGTCCTCCATAAAGGAACCCACATCAGACTAACAGAGGACTATAAGTTTTTCCTTTTAGAAGTTTTAAAATTTACAGGCAGAAGAGAATGCAATGACATTTCCAAGATGCTGGAAGAATTAAAAAACAACAACAAAAAACCAGTATCAGCCAATAATTTTATATCTTCCCAGAATAACCTTCACAAACTAAGGAGAAATAAAACTTTTTCCTGGACAAACAAATGCTGAGGAAATTTGTTATGCTATACTGGTCCTGCAGGACATGCTCAAAGGGCCTTAAACTTGGACACAAAAAGTAAATAATCATCATCACAAAAATATGTGTATAACTCACAGACCTTATAAAACAATCACACAAAGGAGTAAGATAAAGTAATCAAATGGCAAAATAATAAAATTTCATCAAACAATAGAAGATAAGGAACTAGAAACAAAGAATTTATAAGAACAACTAGAAAACAGTAATAGGACAGGAATAAATCTTTTGTACCAAGATTAACCTTAAATGTTAATGGGTTAAATGCTCCACTAAAAGACACAGACTGACAGAATCAATAAAAAGATCCAACTATTAACATATGCTACCATACTTAGTACACATAATATAATGTATTATAATATGAAATATATAAGATACAGACTGAAGTAAAGGTATGAAAAAGATATTCCATGCAAATGACAACCAAAGCAAGCAGAAGTAGCTGTACTTATAAAGAAAGAGATAATAAAAATGTCCTTCAACCCAGGAGTGGATTGGTAAGCTATGGTATATGTATACAATGGAATATAACTCAGCCATCAAAAATAACAGAGACTTTGCTGCATTTGTAGTAACTGGGATGGAGGTGG
>CAUYRH010092630.1:0-19026 GCA_963574655.1 Perodicticus potto | reverse complement strand
GAGACGGGGAAAGACCGGGAGAGGAACGGAGAGAGCTTCTCCCTCCCTACTTGAAATCTCTCCCACTACCAGGAGCTTTGGTGTTTTCTGTATTCTTTTCTGTAAATCAATTCTGTCTTATCACGGATGGGTGGGGGGGGGAAAATAATGTAATGAAGAATAATAAAATACATGTATTTAAAAAAAAAAAATTTATGTTTTTTTCAGGCTCGGCACCAGTAGCACAGTGGTTATGGCACCAGCCACATACACCAAGGGTGGTGGGATCGAACCCGGCCCAGGACAGCTAACAATGATGATTGTAACAAGGGGATCAGGCTCGGCACCAGTAGCACAGTGGTTATGGCACCAGCCACATACACCAAGGGGGTGGGATCAAACCCGGCCCAGGACAGCTAAACAATGATGATTGTTACAATGATGATTGTAACAAGAAAATAGCCAGGCATTGTGGTGAGTGCCTGTAGTCCCAGTTACTTGGGAGGCCGAGGCAAGGGAATCGCTTAAGCCTGAGAGTTGGAGGTTGCTGTGAGTTGTGATGCCACAGCACCCTACCAAGGGTGGCATAGTGAAACTCTCTCTCTCTCAAAAAAAATTATGTTGTTTTCAAATACGAGTTCTTTAGTGGAACCAATGCAGCGCTCATAGCTTGAAACATTAACCAAGTGTTTGGGAAGGATGTGGCTGATGAATACACAGCCTCTGGATGGTTTGAGAAGCTCCATACTGATGGTTTCAATCATCAAAATAAGCCATGTGGGTGACCTGAGACCAAAGTAGTTACTGATGAGCTGAAAGTTATGATGTTAGTGAATCCATCTCAACTTACAACTGACTTAGCAGCATGGTTTGACGTTATTATTCCAGCAATATTAGACCATTTGAAACAAATTGGCAAAGAAGCTGGATAGAAGGCTTCTGCATGAACTAAATGAGTGTCAGAAAAGAAATCATGCCCATTGACCCATGAATGGATTAATAAATTGTGGTACATGTACACCCTGGACTATTACGCAGTCTTAAAGAAAGATGGAAACTTTACCTCTTACATGTTTACATGGATGGAGTTGGAACATATTCTTCTTAGCAAAGTATCTCAAGAATGGAAGAAAAAGCATCCAATGTACTCAGCCCTACTATGAAACCAATTTATAGCTTTGTTATAAAAGCTATAACCCAATTATAGCCCAAGAAGAAGGGGAAAGAGGAGAGGGAGGGGAGGAGAGAGGGGAGGACAGGTGGAGGTAAGGTAACTGGGGGGACCACACCTATGGTGCATCTTACAAGGGTACATGTGAAATTTACTAGGTGTAGAATATAAATGTCTTAACAGAATAACTAAGAAAATGCTGTGAAGGCTATGTTAACCAGTTTTATGAAAATATTTCAAATTGTATATAAAACCAGCACAATGTACCCCATAATTGCATTAATGTACACAGCTATGATTTAATAAAATAAAAAAAAACCTCTCAACTTGGAAAAAAAAAAGCAAATAAAACATCTCAAAGCTTGCCTTTCTTTGCTATCACAACATAATAGCAAACCTTTTCTACACTGTCTTGTTACATGTGATGAAAAATGGATTCTTTTTGATAATGGTAAGCATTCGACACAATGGTTGGATAAAGGTGAAGTGCTGAAACACAGTCCGAAACTGAATATACACCAAGAAAAACTAATAGTGTCTGTTTGGTGGTCCAGTGCTGGTATTATCCACTACAGCTTCGTGAAACCTGGTCAACTATTTCAGTGGATGTCTATTGCAACCAAATAGACAAAATGATGAGGATGCTTGTGATTAAGCAGCCAATATTGGTCAATAAAGACAAGTCAAACCTCTTGTAAGACAACACTGTCACACAAGCAACACTGCTCAGATTACAGAAGCTGGATTTGGAAACTCTCTGTCATCCACCATATTCACTAGACCTTGCACCAACCATAACTTCTTCCAGGCTTTGGACCACTTCTTGCAAGGAAAAACATTCAGTTCTCAACAAGCCATGGAAAATGCCTTTCTTGATTTCATCACCACGTGCGCTCCAGGCTTCTTCGATGTTGGTATAAACAAGGTGCCATTAAGATGGCAAAACTATCAACAGTTGAAGGCCATACTTTGAATAACCGTACTGCTTCTTGTTTGAGATACAATAAACTACACCTTTGATTCAAATCAGACATTTCCTATTTCCTAATTGGTAAGATGGCCGTGGAGAGCATTTGGCAGAATTAACGATGCTCATAGCTGATCTAGGTGTGTAGCCTAAAGACACGTTGAGTATATGCACAGGGCCTATGCATGCATTTTTATTGATGTGTTCATAATTATAAAAATTTAGAAGCAGACTAAACACATGCATGAATAGAACAAAGTGTGTACAACCCCCAAATCCACTGTTGAGTCTGCGGTTTAAAAACAATGAACTTGAGCTCCATGTATGAACATGGTAAACTTCAAAGCCATATTAACAAAAAATTTCAGAATAATACATATTATATTTATGCTAATGTGAAGGAAAATGAAATCTTAAAGCTACCTAGGCAGCCGACTGACTGGAACCCCTCTTGGCCAAAGGGATACCTAAAACTGAGAAAGGAGATCCTAACCTAACATGAGAAAGGAGATCAGACATGCCTTCCCCTTTTAGCAATGTCCTTTATGACTCATTAACAGGTCATGCAAGATAAAGACATGCAAGACATACCTGCATGTCTTCAAGATACATAGTAAACCACTGGTGTCCTGGAGTATGTCTGGTAGTTCGTCTCTAATTAACAGAACTTTTTATCTTAACTCAATCATAACAATATTTTGGTTTAGATTACAAAAATGGCTCAGAATGAACTTTTAATATATCTAATTGGTGTAACCTACCCAAACAAGTGCTTTCTATAGTTAGAAAGAGAAAACTGAAGTTGAACCAATAAATGGCATGCTCCCCTGCTCCTCTCTCTTCACTCCCTACCCCTGGACACACAAGTCTTAGGAATAGATGAGTGAATGAAGGCTGATCCCTACTTCTACTGAAGCAGCTTGGAGCACCTAAGCTGTGAACAGGTCTCTTCTGGGGGCTGGGAAGTCCTAGGAGGGAGAACACACCTAGGCAGAAAATGCGGCCATCGTTACACATTTAGGTTGTTCACGTGGTGTTTTAAGACATAACAGCTTCTGTCACAGAACAAGCCAAACAACCACAAAAATGGGGCCTGTACACAGCCACATGTGGTGTAAGGGAGATAGTTGCCATCACATGCTTTTCCACCTTTGTGTCTCCTGAAGATTGGTGCCCAGACTGTGAGCATGGCCCATCCTGGTCATAGCAGAAGTGGTCGACGATACTTAGTGTTTCCTTTTTATATCTTACATGCTGTAATAAAGAGAGATCTCTTTCTTTTTCGCTTTTTCCCCCAATGTCTGATTCAAAACTACCTTGATCAGTCCACATAGATGGACTTAGATAAACCATTATGCAACAGTGCCGTTTCCATAGTGACTCATTTTCTGATTATACTGTTGACTTTGTGTGTGAGGTTTTGGTTTGGTTGTTCAAAGGAGGGAGGCTTATGAGAGTGACTTTCTGGGACAGCTCTAAGAAGTTTGCCTTTTCCCTTAGCTGGAATTACATGCTGGAATTAACAGAGCACAGTGAAGTTTTCTTTCTATCTCTTGCTTTGTTGGGTATTTCTACCTAAGTCAAGACACACAGTGTAGACTGTAGAGGCATGAAGTCTGCTGATAATGCACACTTGTTTGTATGGGCCAGGAAGCCCTTATTTACTTATCACCTCACCACCATTACCATGTGTGAATTTACAGGTTAAAAAGTCAAGTTTGTTTACTCTGAGTTGTTCTTGAACAGAGAGTTGACTTTTTTACTCTGTTGGCTTATAAATATTGATTTACTAATACATTCTCCCTTAAAAGTGGGGGGAAACCCATAAAACCAACAAGAGAAGATTGTGTAGGACAAAGAATCACAAGATACCCATTTGAAGAGTTAAAAAGGAAACTGTTGACAATTTCAAAGGTCAGAGGAAGATTTGGATCACCGATGCTAGAGATAAGTAGAACAGACAGGGGCCACAAAGGGCACTTTTCTAGAGTACTCAGAACAATCAACAAAATTTAGTGAAGCCCACTCTAGGGCAGATGTTTCACTCTGGATATCTCAATAGAGACCCCATTTATAAACCTTTTAAAGAAAAAACTCTGCATTTTATTTTCTTTATGACAATTTTCAGATTGTCAAAATCTGACTGAAGAATAAGATTATCAACATCCTTAGCAACATAGTCAGTTTGTATTTAAAAAGTATTTGGAATTGAGTTCAATAAATTGATTTTAAGTCTAAGGCTTTAAACTTGAGTAAGACATGACTCTTTAAAACAACCTGATTGAGAATTAAGTAGAACGAGTTTCAACCTAAGATAAGAAAATATACACACCTCTTCCCCAGCGAAATATCCTCTTCAATCTAGGTTTCTTTTTCTTTCATCAATGTTCTTACATATCATTTTCATATGATGTAGGAAGAGCAAAAAGATTGGGGAACAACCAACCTTTTGGTTGGTTGGGGGAACAACAAAGAAGTCAGAAAGAACTTTCTGGAGAATAGGACTCCCAGGCAAAGGAGAGTCAGATGGAGATGGCGGGTGTGGTGGACGCAGGAAAGATTTACAAGGCCTATGAAGCACCTGGAGCCCCATGGATAGGCCAGTTTTTGAAGCGCAAAATATAGATGGGGATAAAATTCTCCAATAAAAGAAAAGTAAACCGAAATCATTAAAAAAATACTTTGAAACTAGATTTCTACCTTTCCTTCTACGTCTTCAGGCCATGAGGGTTAATTTAATGAACCAGGTGAGGGTGGACTGGGGAAGGGGGTGTAGGGAGGGTTGGTGTGGGAGCCCTGAGCAGACCCTGACCGAGAAAGACTTAGAGGTATTGCATCGCTAAAGATTTTTCTGATTATAAAAACTTAATAAAGAATTGAAAATGCAAAAAGCACAAATAAAAAGAAATCACCCATAATTCTAGAATATAGGCATAAACCCTTAATAGCTGTATGATTTACAGTGTGTTTCTGGTAATACAAGTCACCCTTCGTATTATACCTTTTCAACACTTTCCTGACTCTTGTTTACTCATTAGTTTCTTGAGTTTCAATAAATTGTTATTGGTATTTTGATTTGAATTATTTTGGATTCATATGCTAATTTATAATATTATGTGTCTCTGGAAACATATGATATCTTTTGATTCAAAATGTAAAGTATCTTAATCTAATTTAATTCTTTTTTCCCTATGAATCTTACCCTCAACTTCTTAAAGGGAATTTCTTCTCAGGAATTATTTTCTGGTTGTTATCAGGAATTTTTTCCCCAAATGTTTTTCAAATAGTTGATTCCTGGCTAATGAAATATTGTTGACTTTTGTATTTTCATTTTACAATTGGCAAATTGCTATTAGTTTTTTTTTTTTTTTTTTTTTGCAGTTTTTGGCTGGGGCTGGGTTTGAACCCGCCACCTCTGGCATATGGGGCCGGCGCCCTACTCACTGAGCCACAGGCACCACCCTATTAGTTTTAATATTTTTAGCAGATTCATTTATTTATTCTACATAGAGGATTATAACCGAAAATATAGTAAACCTATCTGTTTCTTTCCATTATTTGTGATGCTTGTTTCTTTCTCTTGTCTAATTGTTAGAATGTCTAGAATTTTGTTCAATAGGAATTAGAGTAAAGCCCTGTCTCTATGATTTTACTTTTAGCCAGTTTAGCATGTTAACAGTTTACGTTTTCTTTAAAAAATTTTAATTATTCTAAATTTAAACTGTTTAAAATTAAATGATCCTCTAAGCGTAGTTTACTAAAAGTTTTTATCAGGGTTTTGTTATTTGTATTGAAATTGGTCATACGAGCCCTTGGCATATATTAAAAATTGTTATATGTTTTTTCTGCTTTGACCTTTTGATACAATGATTCATATTATTACATTTTCTGATGTTAAATTGTATTCCTGGGTACACGGTGTACTCAGATTTGTTAGTATGTTTCTAATTTTATTCAGAACTTTTATTTCTGCTTGCAAATTAAATTGATCTTTATTTTTCCTAAGTAAATGGAAAAATGATACTGGTTTTATAAAGTGTCTTTCCATTTCCTCCATCCCCCCACTTTTTTTTGAGACAGAGTCACACTCTGTCATCGTAGGTAGAGTGCAGGGGTGTCATCCTACACTCCTGGGCTCAGGCAATCTTCCTGGCTCAGCCTCCAGAGTAGCTGGGATTATGGGTGTGCATCACCAAACCCAGCTAGTATCTTTTTTCTTTTCTATCTGTAGTAGAGACATGGTTTTGCTCTTGCTCAGGCTGGTCTTGACCTCCTTAGCTCAAAGTGATCCTCCCACCTTAGTCTCCCAGAGTGCTGGGATCACGGGCATGAGCCTCATCTACACCTGGCCAGAATTTTCCCGTGTTTTACTAGGCTCTGAGAGTGCTGATTTAGGTTAATGACTATTTATCTTCCTTACAGGTTGGAAGACCTTGCCCATAAAGTGAGGTACCACTTTGGTCATGATTCTTAAATTATACTACCTATTTGTTATTTTTATTACATGTATTGATTTGATTCTTTATCTTATTGCTTTGACCTAGTTGGGTGATTTAAAATTATCTAGAAATTATGCACATATCCTGATTTCCAAATTAATTACCACAGAGAAATACAAAGTAATCATTCTAAAAGCATTTAATGTCCTAAATGTATAAACTACTTTTCCTTCTTTCCTCTTCAACTTTATTTTCACTTTTATTTTTTTCTCCTGTGTCATAACTAGCTAGAGAAGTCTATTTAACCTTTTATTTCACTTGGATTTATCAATGCCAACATTTTTTATAACCAATTAATTTCTTTTTTAATCTTCAATTCCTTCTCCTCCTATGTTTTGGGTTTGTTTGAGTTTATTGGTTATTTTCTGAATTCTCAAGATAAGTACTTAGTAACTTCATTCAAATATTTTATTTTTAAGAATTAAAGAATTACCCTTGCCTTATAGCTTTGGCTGTATCCCAGAAGTTTAATATATGGCATTCTGCTGGCTGTTTTTATTGGGGCTTAAGTTTTGATTTTCATTTTAATCAATGTTACTGCCTTTTTGGCCTAGTGTTCATGTTTTATTTTTGCATGTGATATTTTTCATTATTTCTAGCTTTATTGCATCATGATCAGAAAACAGATTTTTTACCAACCACCATAAAATGTTAAGTAATCTTTTGGCACCATAATTCTATTGGCATTAGAAGCAAGACAGTAATTTTCTTATTACTATTTTAGTGTCCAACTTGCACATTCTCAAACCATATTACTCACCAATTGTTAAGTCTATGGGAAAATATTGGGCCAAGCATGACAAGGACATAATTCAAAATTGAAGAGCAATGTGAAAGGGACCTTCACTTCTAGTCTCTCTCACCAAAGCTTTGCCCCTTGCTGCTCAGGGGTTAGTAAGGGTGTTGTCACCCCAGCAGAGATGGTGGGGATTTGGCCTACAAAAGACCAGTATTTTGGGCTCTGGTGTAAGTACAAGTGGCTGGCATGCCTGGGAAGTTCTGCCTCCTTGGTGGAAGACTGGGTGGTGTGCAAGTTTCAGGGAGTTGAGTTGCTACCCACACAGGCAAAGCTTCCCCTAGAGGGCACACCCAAAATATGGCTGAAGAGGCTGGGGTCCTAGTCCTGGCACCCACAATAGGCATAGAGCCAGATCGCCTTCCGGTGCTGTGCATCCACCTGCTTGGCTCTCTGTGGTCATTATACATCATCTCCCATGTGTGGTCACTCTTTTTCCCCTCAGGACAATCACCAGTGTTTTGTTCCTTTTCCCTGAATCTACTCTTGTAAGAAGACACTGTCAGTGCTTCAGAAGGATCTGACTTTCTAAATGAGGATGATCTGTCAGGGAAGCCCAAGTGATTTTTTTAATCTTGATCTACCACGGTCGTAGAGGAACCATCTCTGATTTAAGAGGACCACTGCCTGCACCCACACCCAAGTTCAATTTCTAGGTTGCTATTTCTCTGGGAGGGCGTATTTCCTGAATTTTTATTTTCTCTTGTCTATGTTGAGACCACAACCAAAATAAAACATTTAAGCCTGGAAGCTTCTAGCTGGACCCTAACCAGCTTCTTTGCTATCAGAACAGCCTTCTTTAATATTGTCTGTGCCTTTTTAACCATCTTTGAACATCTTTTCACAAAATTTACATTCTTACTCAAAGCCAATATCTCATCGCCTGTCAAAAGTGTTCAGAATTAGTGAGAAGAACACTGTGCATTTAGAAAGTCAGCTCCTCACCTGGCCCCTAAGCCCTCTCTCGTGTGACCCCACTCTTCTGCCTTGCTCAGAATTCCAGTTCTATGACCTGGGTTCAGATTCCAACCTGGTGATGCAGCAGTTGGGTCACCTTCAGGATACTACTTAGCCTTTGTTTTCTGATCTTTAAAAGGTATTAATGCCTAGCTGTGGAAGCATTTTGAGATAAAAAAGGGAGCGTGGGACACTGGAGGCTCTCAAACACTAGCTATTGTTGTCACCAGCCGGCATGGACTCAGCACGCTGCAGACAATGGGTTTCTTCTGCCGTCTGTATCTTTGCTCACGTGGATTTCCCCATCTTTAATGCTTTCCTCACCTGCCTGAGCACCCTCTCCTGCAGAGAAGAGCTTTCCTTTAGGATGAAGGTTTTTAAATGCAGTGAATATACCCCAAGGAGCATAGGTCCATTTGCCCACATCTGGAGACCTTTTTCATTGTCACACCAGAGGACAAGCTGGTACTAATATCCAGTGAATAGAGGTCAGGGTGCAAACATTTTCCAGTGTGCAGGACAGCTGCCCACAGCAAAAGAAATACAAGCACCAAAGTTGAGGTCGAGGAAGTCTGCTCTAGATGATAAGGGCAGGAGATGGCCTCAGAACTACTTGGGGAGTTTCCACCAGCTAATTCTGATGTGCCCTATTTCTGGGTTATCATAACTGGCCTAGAACAGGGTAACATCATCTCCTAGATGAAGCTACTCTGGTTTCTCCCAACACTATTGGCTGCCTTTTCCTCTAGCTTAACTGTATCACAGCAGAATGGCTTCCAGGAATGCCCTTCTTTCATTGTCTTCTACAAGCATCCTCTCTTTATAGGAGGGCCTCCTTCGGGAAGATGAAGTGATGTGAGAAGCGTTCACAGTGCCTACCCCATCTCCTTCTCCTTTCAGGAATCTAAACACTTTGGGGTCTGGGGTTGTGTCTTGTATAGGTCACAGCAATGCAGGGAGCTGCTCACATACAGAGCCACTCATGGAGAAACTAATGCTAAAGAAATAGCTCTTTCATTCCATCCCAGGAGTGGTAAGGTAGATTTAGTAACGAGCAATTAAAAGTTTCAAAACCACAAGAATCTCCTGAGAGAAGCAGTAACAATGTGAAAAAACTTCTCTTTTTCTGAGAACATTTCCTTTCTCAGAAAAGCAGGTGCTAAAAATCACTTTTTCTTGTAAAGTGGTAACTGGAAGCAACCATTGGTCACAACTGCTAATTCAGCTACTCTCTAAAAGACATGTCATCTTTGACAGGATGCCCTGGCTGCCCTTTCCTTCTCTCTACCAAACACACACAGTTATCTTCCACCTGCTCAAGTCTGGAGAAATGACAGATCACACAGGTTGATAGTTTTTCTTCAACCTGAAACAAATGTTATGTAAAAGAAACACAAAACCCAACTGTGTTTTACTGTTAATTGCTAGAGATTCTTCGAGCCACAAGGTTACAGTATTTTTGTTGCTACTGAGAAGTATTTTTAATTTGCAGCTGCACATTTTTTCTCTCTTACTAAGAAGCAGTTACTTGCCTTAGACCACAGGGATTGATTTTGTGGTAAAATTGTGTTTTTTGTGTCTTTTACACCACACTCATACATGGTTTTCCTACCTGGAGCCATGCTGTTAGCCCCACTTCTTTGTATGTAAGTTTCAAAATGAACAAATGTTCACGAGTTGGTTGACTAAGAATTGGTTTCTCCACGGAATGGAAGAAAGATTACCATTATTTTCACTGTGTTCTTACATAGTCTGCAGACATAGAATGAAATTTTAAGTTTAAATACCTAGTTCTCTCATCCATAATTAACTAGAAATGATTCCTTATTGGTTTTTCACCTAAATGTGTCACTTGCTTTTCCTTCATCTTTTGGATATGGTCTCAGTTCTGTTCCTTCCCTGGATCAACTTAGGCACGTTGTGAAATATTGCACCTTCTCTGGCCTTTGATTTCCTCAAATCTAGAGTTGAGGGTTTCTCAAACCTGGCTGCCCAGGGGCAGTACCTGGAGAGCCTAAAAATGTACATGATGCCCAGTTGGTTCCCGGTGTGAAACCCGTGATGTGCATCACCTCCTAGATTACTTTCAGCTTTAAAATTCTGTGATCTCACAACACCCATTTTGGTGAGGGTGATGAAACTTGCAAGTCATTGATCCCAAATGCCATGGTTAGGCTGGTATGACAGTTCTAAAGACCAGTTTGGTTACTGGTACCAAAAAACTTCCAAAACTGATTAACATTTTCTTTTTTCCTATCTTGTATTGAAAAAAAAAAAAAACAACAACAGAAAAGTACCTAACTTTTAACCTAACATTTCTACTTCTAGGCATTTATTCTTAAGAGATAATTAATGTCATAGCAGATATTTTGTTACAATATTGTTGGCTTTAGCATTATATAAAATAGAGATAAAATGAAAATTATGGGGTATTTAAATATATAATGGTATAACTTTCACACAGAACTCTATGCTGACATTACAATAATAATACTACAGAAAAATATTTTATAACATGGGAAAATGGTCACAATATACCACATGAAAGCATAGGGAATAAAGTATTTTTGTTTTTGATAAAAATCATATATGCAGAATGACATTTGTATGATTATAGGGCAAAATCATGACAGTAATTTTAACTTCTATTTCTGTGTATTTTTTATGACCGCTATGTGTTATTGCTTTAATTATGGTTATTTTAGAATCACTTTCTAAGCTGGCTTCTTCCAGTTATACATGTTTACTGCCTAAACTCTTCTCTTGACTCTATTGCTTTGAGTTCTAAAGGGCAACCTGATAGTACTTAGCCACAAGCCCAGGTTTACCAGCAGTACCGAGCTCAAACCAGCAAACCCTGGGGGACTCCACTTAGTGTCCTGACCTAGGTCCCCCAAGCAATTGGAGAAGACAGTTTCTTAATCAAAAGTATGACCCAAACCAAAGTGACATGAATGCTGTATAAATATGTAACCAAGATGTGAGACTCAAGGGGACTTCCTGAGTGGGGAGGGGTGTACAGAGCCTCCCCAGACCAATGGCATTGGAGAAGGTTTCCCCAGGTGGAGAATGGGACAAAAAACTGTTGCAAAGCCAATGGGAAAATAATGCATTGGCTATTAATGGACATGTCATTTGGAAAAATAGATTTGTGCCTGAGTGCCAGGTAGAAGGAGGGATATACATGTGTTGAAAAAGAAATACGGGAGTCAAAGCACTGACCGTACCTTTGTGCAAAGAAGGACAAGAAACTTCCTGCTCTGAGCCGACTCAGGCTCAGCCCAGGTCCTGGGGCTGACTTAGCAATTGGAGGGTGTGTTGGGTGATAGTTTCCATTTGCTCCATTAGCTGGACACACTCTTGCAGTGCACAACCTGAACATCTATTCCTACAGTAACGCTATGAGGTAAGGATGCAGAGGCTCAAAGAAGGCCAATAATTCGAGTTTTGCCCCCAAAAGGTGTGGCACACACCAAGGCCCCAAGACCCCACCCCCCTTGCTCCTTTGATTGTAAGAGGGACTTTACCCAACAAATGCAACTAGTGTAACATGGTTTCTTGTACCCTCAATGAATCCCCAACAATTAAAAAAAAAAAAAAGAAGGTCAATAATTGTTCACAGTCCCATAGCTCCGTTGAAGCAGGGACATGCTTCCATAGTGAAGGCTCTCAAGCAAGAAAATTTGGACATTATTCTGTGGTCTGTGGGAACCATTGCCACAGACCTCCAGTTACTGAGGAGGAAACTAAATTGAGAGCACTGAGAATAATTAGGAAGCTACGTAATGGTCCTGATGAGAGACGAGAACACCTGAACTGGGGCAGTGGCAGGGAGTAGCGAAAGAAGTAAACAGGTGTGATGGATGTTGTGTAAGGAGCATGAGTGAATTTGCAGGTGGGCTGAAGTGAGGAGGGTGACAAGAAGGGTCCCTTTGATATGGGTCTTGAAGCATGAGCAATTTCTGATAGTTGGAGTTGTGGGAATCCATGGAAATTCCTGGAAAGAGCAGGAAAGGCAGATCATTACAGAAAGCCTGCATTTCAGAGGAATCAGTAAATGAACCCCAAATAGCAATTGGAATGATGAAAAAACCCAGAGGAATGTGGGGTGTCTCGGAGGCCAAGTAGAGTGTCAAATGCTAAATGGTACCAATGGAGAAAAGATGAGAACTGAGAAGATTCTATTCACAAGGTGATGGCAAAGTGTTTGGTTAGCTTCAAGGAGCAATTCAGTACCACCGCCTCAGGGTAATGGCATGTGGTGAGGGTGGTGAAGGTTGGTGTAGAGCTCTTTTTAAGAAATTGGTCAGGCAGGAAGGGGAGAGGGAGGTCAGCAATTTCACTGGAAAATGAAGACTAGGGAAAGCTTTAGTCATGGTGGAGGTGTCTAGAACGCCCTTAGAGAGTGGTGAGGAAGCTGACAGAGACAGTTGTTAGAAGAGAGACAGAGTCCTTCAGGAGGTAAGATTGTATTGGGAGCTGGGAAGATTGAGATCAATCTTAGCACACAATGGAGGTGACATGCACAGCAAACGAGGCATTTTTCTCCGTGGAGCAGAGGGAGGAGAGGGAGAAGATGGGTGAAGAGTCTGAGAAATACTGGGCTGGGAAAGGGAGGTGGCAAGGGTATACCAGGCACTGTCCATTTTCTCAGTGGCTAGGAGATAAGACCAGTGGTGCATAATGAGGCCCTTGATGAGTTTTCAAATTTGAGCCAAACAGAAAATTTGAAAAGAAGCCATTGGAATGGAAATGAAATAAGTTTTGGGTGAGTAGAAGGGCTGAACAGCAGTCTGCCAGGCACTCTGATTGTAGTTGGATAACCTGGGTTTGTTGGTTTCGGGAAGAAAAATTATGTTGATTTTTGTTTACCATTCTATTTCCATGACCTAACACAGTGTATAGCTAGAACAGATGCTCCACAGACATTTATTAATGGATGTGTTCTGCAGTGGTGCCAGTTGGTAAGATTAGGTGAAATCCACCAAGATTTATTTAGCAGCCAATGGAGCAAACAAAATTAGAGAAACGGAAGACAAATGACCAAAGGGGAGCCCCACCCCGGGCCACCACTAAATGCAAGGTTCCTGTGCTATTGAGGCTGGTTAACTTCCCCCTTGTCACTTTCAAACAATGAAAGAGGGAGACATCTCACTCTGGTTTCAGTCATTTCCTACTTGAGCCTTTTTGTCAGTTTCCTCTTCTCAAACCTGTCCACCAAGCTTGGCATAATCCATCACAAGCACAGACAATTCTCATTGCTTAGGGGGCGTATGACCATACAGGTTCCTCTGGGCTGGGATGGACCAGGGGCAGGGGCCCTCCTCTTAGCTCAGCTGAAGTGTGATGCCCCAGTGCTTCATTAGGGGCCACAGCTCTTCCATCCTCTTGACTCTCCTCTTTGCAAATAGGATTTTCCCTTTGAGTTTTTAGTTCACCTTTAAGTTTTATCTTACAGTTCCATACCAGTCTATTATCTTTGGCCTCCTCAGTAATCCCTGCACCCCCATCCCCATTTCTCTTCTGGTCTTTGAAAGCTGAAGACCTTTTCCTGTCTGGGATTTGTGTTTCATTCTCTTTGGCATCTGGTGGCACATGTGTCCCAGATGTTTGGCATCTGGTGGCACATGTGTCCCATCTGGTGGCAGATGTGTCCCGGTGCAACCTCACCGATGTTTCAGATCTTCCCTTGAGCTCATCTTAGATGCAAATTCAGAAATCTCATTTCCAGTGAAGGGTATTCTCACTTCTGGTCAGTTTTCCTATGCTGGGCCTTACATGTCCAAGAGCACTTTGGGGTATGATCCTCCTGACTGAGTTTCCTGGAGGCCCCAGGGACATTCTTCTGGGATGTGGGTCTCTTGCCCTATCTCTGGATGAGGTCAGGGTGGCTTTCTCTCCACCTGTCTCAGAAGTCACCCTGCCGCTCTTCAGTCCTCTCCATATATCTGAGCTCCTCTTAGGCTGTCCACTTACTTGGCCCATTCTGGAGGCTGTGTTTTAAAATTCATAGTGTATCTTAAATGAAAAAAAAAAGACCAAATTTTTCTGCTTATTTTTCTGAAAAGCAACACTTGCACGTAAATTATGGTACATACAAGTGACAATGTCAAACAGGAAGAAATACAGGAGGTTTTCTTCATATGTGAAGTCAGAGTGTCTTGCGATTTTAATAAGGAAGCTGATGACTTTTCTTCTAGGTGGTGGAAGATCATTTTCGGGGGCCTTATTGCCTTCACTGTGAGTTTGTCCATCTCCTAGTGCTGTAAAGCAGCAGGCTAGAGAGAAGTGATCCAGGCGGTTGGTGGAAACATCACGTCTCTGTGGTATTGCTGACTGCGTGTGTAGCTTGGTTAAAATAAGGTGAGTTGGGCCAAGGAAACCAGGGACATGTAGGACAGTTGGATGTCTGTACCAGTGAAAACTCAACGCTTTGAAAGGTCATCCATTACCCTGTCCTTATGGTGGGCTTAAAACCCACATCCCTCTCTGTGGTGCATAAATGTTGACCCCAATAAACACAAATAAGACTTGGGAGGGGCTGATGCCAGCCAGGAGAGGTCATTTTGTGACCTCTTTTCTTCCTTTCTAGTGGCACAGAGACCCCTGTCTGTGTTAGTCTTCTCAGACGTTCCTAACAAAATGCCAAATAACAGGGATTTATTTGCTCACAGTTCTGGAGGAGTTGGAAGCCCAAGATCAGGGTGTGGGCAGGATTGGTTTCTCCTGAGGCCTCTCTCCCTGGCTTGCAGACAGCCGCCTTCTTGCTGTGTCCTCACATGGCCTTTTCTCTGTGCGTTCCCATCCCCAGTGTTTCTCCCTCTTATAAGGACACCAGTCCTGTTGGGTTAGGACTCATCCATATGACCTCATTGTACCATACTTCCAAACACAGTCCCATTCTGAGGTATCCTGTGGGTTAGGACTTTGGCATACGACTTTCTGGATGGCATGGTTCAGTCAGTATACTGTCCACAATGAAATCAAGAACATGGGGTTATACCAGAGTGGTACAGTGGTAGAGCACTGGGCCCCCAGCCCATAGTTTGGGGCATTGACACCACCCTGTGCTATGGCTCTGCTTTCTGTCAAGGACATTCCTGTAAGTGTAATGAGGTGGTCACTAAAAGACAAGTTCTGTATCATTCCATTTACATGAGGAATAGTCAATTCAGGGACAAGGAGTAGAGAGAGCACTGCCAGGGACTGCAGGAGGCGGATGAGGAGTTAGTGTCTAATGGGGACAAGGTTCAGTTTAGAAAGATTAAAAAGTTCTGGCAATGGGTGGAGGTGATGGTTGCACAACAATGTGAACGTACTTAAGGCAACAGAACCGTTCGCTTAAAAATGGTTAAAAGGGACAGGTTTATATGATATGTATTTTACCACAATAATGAAAACATAAGGTGTGTGCTGTGCAGTCAGCCTGAAAACACACACACCCCCTTATTGTCCTTTATTAAGGCTCAGGCTTTTGATCTGCAAAATGGGGATCATGTTTCCTACCTGGGCACTAAAGGAGATATGATTAGCATTCAGCCAGGAGATATGATTAGCATTCAGGAATGATGCATGAAGAGGAAACGCAGAGTTCGGGTTGACGGTACACTTACTTTTGAGCGATTGCATTCTCCATGGCATCAAAGCACAGCAGAAGCTCGCCAGGCTCAGATGGCTGAGTTCAGCCTCCACATCACCTTGTGAGGGCCTCTGGGGCTGGCAGGCTCAGGTGAGGCTTCAAGGAAGGCATTTCCACTTTCTCACAAGAGGGTGTTATCTTATCTTGCATCCAGCAAAATCAAGCAGATGCAGGAAGTTTTGTTGATAGAAAAGCCCAATCTCTAAAATAATTTAAAGAGGTCTGTTCTGAGCCAAATACCAGGTATATGTGACCTTGGTCTGGGGAACAAGATCTCAAGAGATCTTGAGAAAATGCATGTAGGCCAGGGCCGCTGGATTATAGTTTGGTTTTATACATTCATGGAGACAGGAATTACAGGAAAAATAATAAATCAATACTTGGAAGGTATTCATTGGTTTGGACTGAAAAGGCAAGGACATCGTGAAGCAGGAGCTTGCATGTCATCCTTGCGTGTCATAGGATTCTTTAGGTGACAGTTGGTTGGAAGAGTCAAACTTTGTCAGAAGATCTGTAGTCCGGGGAAGAGAACTCTTTAAGTTAAGATAAGGGTCTGCCAGGATGCTTGAGTTAAGATAAGGAGGTCTTCTGTCTCTCATGTGATGCTACACCAGAAGCAGGCTGGGAAATAAACCCACATTATATTGGGTTAACCAAAGCCACTTAGTGAGATGTTATCATTTAGAGGTGTGACTTAACAATCCCTCTATGGAAGGAATTTGGGCAAAAGAAAAGTATCAAAGTTCAGTCTGCAGTGTGCTGTGATCACAGGAGACACTGTCAGCTGCAGCCTTGTTCTCCTGCTTTATCCTCAGCAACTGCTCATTTATCCTTTGCTGTGCTTGGCCTGTTCTGCTTGGCCCCCAGGATACAAAGAACTTGGCCTCATGCTGAGACACATTGTGCTGCCAGTGTAAGTGGGCTTTGCCACCCCCAGATCTAGGCCCATGGGAGCTCCAAAGCCCTGGATCTCTTATCTCCTCTCCACCTTCTCCCTCCTCATGGAGGGCCTCCTCCTGAGCCCTGAGCTGCTTCACTCCCCCTGGTCTGGCTATGGCCTGTTCCTGCCACCCTGCTCACTGGCCCAGAGTCTGGACACAGTTCGCTCCAGAAGGCATTTATGGGGAGGTAAAACAATGCACTTGCTCTTAATAAGAATAAAACACAGATCTTCCCCTTAGTACTAGAAGAGTGGTTTTCAAATGCTGGAGCAGAACGGAATTAGAGTGGAGTATCTGTGGATCTCTTTCATCCTTCCCATATTCAGGGAGTTTGGTAGATTCTGAGAAAACCAGAGGAAACTGGGGGGTGGGGCTGGACCGCTAGATTGGGCTCCTTCTGAGATCAGTATTGCCATAGGGGTTCTTCTTGACTGTGGGCACCACCCTTGAATGCCAGCTGCCCCTCCAGGGATCCAGACATGCCTCCTGAGAGGCCCAGGTGAGCTCTGACCTCTGCTCAGTGGTCAGGCCTCCCACCAGCCCCACCTCAGGCCCAGATCAGTCTTGCTGTGTCACGGCTCTGGTGAGCATTATGCCCATCCTGGCTTCACATCTCTACTCATCTACTCAGGAGCATTCTGTGCCTACCCTTTAGCTACAGACTGAGACTAGTCCATCCAGGGGAGCCTCATGTTCCCCACAAACCTCCTCGCCTACCATCTCCCACTTATCACGTCCACAGGAGAGCACATTTCCCACGCTCTGCCTTCCCCTACCCTTAGGGCCTCACCACCATGGTCTAAGCTCAGGATCCCTTTTGTCCCTGCTGAGTCAGTCCCCACTATTCCACTCAAGCCCATCACCCTTCATCACCCGCCTACTACGTTACCTTGCTCTCAAACTCTCCATTATGCTTGGACATCTCCAGTTTCATGTTTACCTCTTACCCCTACTTCATTCTACCTTCCTGGTTTCTCAGGAGCTCACCTTCCATCTTTGGCCTAAAACTCCTCTGGTCCTAAACTCCTCCGTGAAACAGTCTGGGCCTTTTTGCTCAGTCTTCCCACCATATAGGACCCTGCTGCCCTCTCAAGGTGGGCTTTCCTTCACAGCCCTTCTGTCGTGGTCTGAAAAGTATAGTTGGCACACGACTGGCTACTTCTGGCCACAGCCTGGTTTTCTGGCACCATCCAGTGGCACCTATCCCATACTTCCCTGCCACTGCCCTCACCACCAAATCCCATATGGCTCCTTTTCCTCCTCATCTGGCAAAGGCATAGGCTCCTGGTCACCTCCACTTCACCTGGCACAGGTCTTGCTTGTTGATGTCAGGAGCCACACAGATCAGTCCCTTGGGTGACCTGTAGACTTTCCTGTCTGCATTCCCTCCATAGTGACCTCTCCCCGCCATCTGGCCTCAGCCATTCTCAGGATCTCTGAACAATACCCAGGGCTGCTACCCTGTCCATCATCTCAGTTTTTCCTTCCTCTGACTGGTCTTTTCCAGGCTCTTTCCTCTAGAATCTTGACTCCTACAAAGTAAAATTTATTAACCTGAACTTTTCTTCACTATCCCTCACTTCCTTTCTATTTCCACCTGAAATTCCATTAGTCTAGCTCCCCTTTGCACCAGTCCCAAATCCCCTAGAGATTGGGGATGTCATTTAAGGATCCATAGGAATGAGACAGGCCTGGGATACTGGGGAAGTTGGGAAACTTCTCCATTGTTAATAGACTCTGTTATTTCTAAGGTCTTCAGAGAGAACATTCTTGACTTGACTGAGACCTGATTCTCCCCTGAGGGTTACTGTGTCTTCCTTGGAGCCTGCTGCTCCCCCGTTTCATGCCTCTGAGGCATGGATATGACTTCTCTGAAATCAAATTAAAATACAAGATTTATACTTTATTTCACTTAGTTTTAGAAAATCTTTTTTTTCTTTTAAATATATGTATTTTATTATTCTTCATTACATTATTTCCCCCCCCCACCCCTCCGTGGTAAGACAGAATTGATTTACAGAAAAGAATACAGAAAACACCAAAGCTCCTGGTAGAGGGAGAGATTTCAAGTGGGGAG
>CAUYRH010092629.1:0-26781 GCA_963574655.1 Perodicticus potto | reverse complement strand
GAGAAGGGTGAGGTCTAGGAGATCAGGTCTTCTCAAGGAAACCACAAGGATACACCTGCAGGATCCTCTCCATGGTGACTCAGCTCTTGGGATTTTGTAAACTTAACTTCCTGGAAATAGGAAATTTCCAAGTTCTGTGAAGTCTTATAGTTCGGTAGGGGCTAGAATAGCATCTCTTGCTTGATTCAAACTGGCCAATGAGAAAGGTACCTATGGGCTGGAACTTTTTGACTGCCAATAAAAAGGGAAAGACCAAGCCAGTGGGGGAGTGTGGACATTTGGAATTCTTCTATGCCGTAAGCTCCCGGCCGGTGAATAAAGCGCTTCCTCTTATAAACATGGTGTTTGGGTGCTCGTTCTCTCTGTTGGGCCTCGTCTTCCTGCAACAAGGTCATCTATGGGAAATGACTATGCCAACTGAAAAATGATTCTGAGTAAAATACCTTTTAGTTTTCCTATCTTTTATCTGTCAGTGGTGTGGGCATAAGGCAAATCTTTGAGCACATCAGATTATGACACAAAAATTTATATGTACATAAATGTTTATAGCAACAACATAGCTAAAAAGCAGAAACAACCCAAATGGCCACCAACTGGTGAACTGATGAACAAAATACAATGAAGTATTATTTAACCATAAAAAGGAATGAAACACTGATACACAACAACATGGTTGGGCCTTGAAAACATTATGCTAAGAGGAAGCCAGTCACAAAAGACCATGTATTATAGGATTCCATTTATATGAAATTTCACAATTGGAAAATCCACAGAGACATAAAGTAGATCAGTCATTCCTCAGAGGCTAGGGGAGGGGGGGAAGGACAATTAATGCCAATGTATACTGAGTTTCTTGGGGGGAGGTGCTAAAAACATTCTAAAATAGATATTGATGGTGGTTGCACAACTTTGTGAATGCTCTAAACACTACTGAATTTTACATTTTAAACATGTTAAATTTATGGTATGTACATTAAATCCCAATTTTAAAATTGCATTAAGACTAACAACAACAACAACAACAACAACAAAAAAAAAACAGACAAAGCGCCTGGCTATTATTTGAGTCCTTCAGGAGTCCTTTAGGACCTGGGGTATTAGGCTCAAAGAAGAAAGCCAGGAGGGGCTCCCTTTAAGGCATGACTGAGTAAAGCTTCTCAGGGAGAACTCCTGCAAGGGCTGTGTGGCAAGAAGGCAAAGAAGGAGCTCCTAATGCTCTTCCCTACCACACACAGCCTCCCTTATTTCCTGTCCTCTCCCAGGTCTCTCTTCAGTTAGTAGTGGGCACTCTTGTGCTTTTGGGCACGCTGTCCCTTCAATCACAGGAAAAGCAGCTTTTGGGTCTCTGAGCAGCCATATTGGGTCTTATGTTGCTCAAATAGTTTGTACAGAGCATCCATATAGAGCACATGGTATTTGTCCACCATCTCCTGGCTTGGCTTTTCAACTTTGGGCAGTGGCAGGGGCTCCCCGACTGCCAAGAGACATGAGAAAAGAAAAGGGGAAGATGTTAGGTTTTCCTCTTCCTTTAACCTACTTCTCCTTCCCTGGGCCTGACCCTCTTGCACCCCAAGTCAGCTCCCACCTTCTGGCCATCTGCTGCTCTCTTCTTATCTGGGGTTGAGGTTGAGAAAGCTGAGGTGGCCTTGAGGCTGAAAGCAACACTCACCCACAGTGACGATAGGCCGGGAGTATGGTAGGAGCCCAATGGCACGTTTACGGAAACTTCGTCCATAGAAGACACAAAAGTAGAAACCAAAGATGCGGCGGAAGCAGCTCTGGAACTTGTACATCTTGCTGTCCTTATGGAACAGAACCTGCTCATATACCTCAGTTTCTCCAAAAGTGAAGGTGGGGACCAGATAAGCCCTGTAGGAAAATGCTGATTTATTTCTCAACACAGGGTAGGATGGGACCCACCCTAGAAAAACACTTATTTGCTGTCAGGCCTCCATCTACAGTATTTTCTTAAAATCCTGCTAGTATAAAGCATTTCTTCTTGCTCTGAACAGGGCTCCCCTATTTAGTGTCTCTTGTCCTAAAATTTTCAAGGCCAGTGAGACTGCTATTTCTGGACCAGGATTACAAGGGCAAGATATGGGGGTGCATGGAGTGAGAAGGAATTAGGCAGAGATCCCCAGAGATGCACATCATGAAAAGCTTCCCTGAGGTGTCAAGGAGGGGAATATAAGACCACGTTTCTTTTAGTAGAAAGCACAGAGAAGGTGATACTTTTGTGTAGATGCACATCCTGTATGATATGCCCTTCACCCAAGGGAGTTGTACATTAGGTGTTCTGTCTTTAGGTCATGAGATTAGAGCAAAGTTGTTTTCCTTCCATAGACCTTGTAAATCCACCCTGAATAGTGCCCTAGGGCGAGAGTCAGCTTCCTTAAGTTCTTGAATGAGAGAAAAGAAAACAGTCTCTCTTATACAAATCTTTGAGTTGCCAGTAATAATCTCTCAGCACTGTGATATACCATGTATATTACCTTACTGATTCCTCACAGCAAAGACAGTAAAGGACACAATGGGGAATGCAGAAGCCCAGGTTCAGAATAGGAAGGTCACTCAGAAAGTCAGTGAATGGCAGTGCCTGGACTAGAACCTAGGACTCTTCCTTCCCAGCTCAGAGCTCTCTCCCCTGCATTATGCTCCAAACTAAAGAAAAGGCTCCTAAGTTAAGGTCCTTAGAAAAAAAATTCTCCCCTCTTCCCTGAGTCTGCAGTGAGACAATTGTCCCTGTGTCCAGTGAACTGGCTTGCTGATCTGATGGGTCACCCTACAGATTCAGCCTGCTCTTCACCTCTAAGTCAAATCAACATTTATTGATCTCTTCCTGTGTGCCAGGGACATGATAAATGTTTTGTGTGGATAAATTCATTTAAGCCTATGGAGTAGGGATAATTACTAGTAGCCACATTATGAAGATGAAAAACACCAAGGCTCAGAATTGTTAAGTGACCCATCTCAGAGTACACGGAGTCACAGAGCCAGGATTTTAAATCAGGTCCCTGACTCCAGATCCTGCACACCCACTCATTATATTGTACTGCCACTTGCATTTGCTATGAACAGGTGTAGATATCAGTACTGATAGAGACAACGTGGGCATCATCTATATGCTAGGGCAGCCCTAGCCCAATCCTCCATGACATTGAACCTGGGTTTATGGTTTGGCTTCCTGGGAACTGGTCCACCTAGCTCAGAAGGAGTGGATGACAAAAAACTTTTAAAAACTCTATGCCCATCACTCCTACTCAGTAGTAAGTTCCTTGAGGGCAAGAACTGGGTCTGATTCATTCATCCTGGCATCACATACGGGGTCATGCTGCTCAGAGGCCACCTACTTCCTCTCTGAGAAGAATACCTACCCATTCTGGAGGGCTGTGCGCACAAACCCCTTGCGATTCTGGAGGATAAGTGTGGTAGTGTTGGGCACACTTTGCAGAGCCTCTCCCACACCTCCCACTACAATGCCCACGAGGTTGCCAGTGCCATGGCTCAGCAGGTAGTTGATGGCTGGCTGGCTCACAGAGCACACACCTGAATGAGAATCAAGGAGCAACATGATCAGGAGAGGAGAAAGGGGCTGAGAGGGAACACCCTCCTCTCTGCTCTTCACTGGCTTGTTTGTATGCCCTCTGTTCTCATGGGTGCTAGGAAGAGGGGCTCAGTGAGATGGGACTGAAGAGCGTGATGAAGAGAAGACTATGGATAAACAGAACACAGAGATAATCAGAAGGACCTTCTGAATCCCAGCTATAATCCTACCCTTTTCCAATGATAGTAACAGCTATTATTATTTTTTATTTTATTTTTATTTTTGCAGTTTTTGTCCGGGGCCGGGTTTGAACCCACCACCTCCGGTATATGGGGTTGGCGCCCCACTCCTTTGAGCCACAGGCGCTGCCCTAGTGACAGCTATTATTTGTTGGCACCCAGGCTGTGTGTGGCAAGTAGGCATTATGGTGAATGCTGTACTTGCATTATCTCATATAGTCATCACACCACATCTGAGGTTGGACTGTTATCATCAGCACTGCTGTACAGACAAGGAAACTGAGGCTAGTTTGCTCAAGATCACACAGCAAGTGGTAGATCCAGGACTAAAACCCAGCTAGTTTAGCATCAGAACATATGCTTCTGACTACTATGTTATGATGGCACAGGGTTGGGTTGGGGAGGAGGTGACAAGGGTTAAAAGGATGCATTTCCAAGCAGAGAAACGGACCAGAAGCTTCAGTAAATACAGTTAGAAACACCTTTGGCCATGAGGTAATCCCTAACAAGCGGGATCTTGAAGAACCAGGACAGCGTGGCCAAGTGAGGAGTGATGCCTGGGAAGGTCTTTGAGAAGCCTGTGGCCTCAGTGCAGAAGTTGCAGAAGGCACCAAAGGTCAGAAGGCCGTGGGGGTGAACCCCCATGAGGTAGTTGTGCTCAGGTGACAGGTCTTTAGTCTTCAGGATCTGCAGCCATGGAGAGAAATGCCAGAGGTGGTGGAATGAGATTATATGAGGAAGCAAGAATGATGACAGATACTTCATGGATTAGGATGCTGTCTAAGGCAGAGCTTTCCAAAAGACAAACCATGAGTGGATTTTGAGGGGCTGAGATTGGTCTCCTCAACCCTTGGCAACAAGGTAGGATCTGGGGCAGCTAGAACTGCTGGGCCTCCTGCTTGAAGCTGCAGTTTGTGTGCTTCATCCAAGTTATCTTTTTTTATGAGCACCTTTACGTGAAAATGATTGAGAAGTTCTGCTCTAAAAATCAGGGCAGTGTTTGTTGTTTGTTGTCTGCTCCAAAGAGGATCAGCAGAGAAATACAGTTCTGGAACCTCTTTCTGGTATTATTACCCAACTTCTAGTTGCCTAAGTAACTTTTATTGAACTTGGAAAACCCTTCTTAGCCATCAACATGTCTGTGAAGCATTTCCCCATCTGAACTACTTCTGTACCTTGTACCAAACTATAATCATATACTTGTTTATCCTCCCCATTAGAAATGAGGTTCTTGTTGGAAGAAAATCATGTTCTATTTACTTCTCTGTACCCCTAATGTGTTTCAGAGTAGACTTACCATCAGTGTTCCTTTAACTGAACTGAACCATGTTTACCTCTGCCTGTGTCATCTGGTAGGTCATGCCGAGGGTATCCAAAGTATCCCAGCAGACTATAGAGTACTCAGAAGAAACGTTAGCTCCTCTTTCTGATAGACAACTCTAGTTATTTGGCATAAATGCCTAGTATTTGGGGAACCGTGAGGAACACTGAGGAAGAGACGCTTACCGTAATGGGGAAATAGTCCCTGATGCAGGTCCAGACATACCAGTTCCTTACCCAGGCTGAACGCCTGCCACCTGAGACAACAATACCAGTAAGAGATGATGTCAGTGAGCTACCTCATACCTCCTACCAACTGCTGTTTTTCTTTTTTTTTTAAGTTTTATTTTATTTTATTTTATTTTTGGCTGGGGCTGGGTTTGAACTCACCACCTCCGGAATATGGGGCTGGCACCCTACTCCTTTGAGCCACAGGCGCTGCCCACAACTGCTGTTTTTCTAGCAGCACAGAGGGACTATGGCTTTGCTACAGATGTGGGAAGGAAAAAGACCCTGGGATGGTCCTGTCTGGCCCAGGCCTGTGGCTCGGAGAACTTGGATAAGAGGCCCTGTGGTATGGTGAGTGGGACACCCTTATTGCAGGTTAAGCTGAGTATTTTTCTTTGTGGGTCCATGAGTCTTACCTTGCTCTGGGGTCTTCCAGTCCAGGAAAAACCAGATAAAGTATAGTGCTGGTAGTGGCCACAAAGATGTAAACAGCAGGTAAATGAATAATGGCTGCAAGATCCAAACTGACGAGGGATCAGGTCAGACCAAATTTGTTCTGCCAGTAGAACTTGACCATGTCCAGTCCCATTACCAGCCCCCATAATACCCAAGCCTCTTGTTCTGGCCCTTAGCACAATCCAGATCCTGTCCATCCATCATCCACACCCACTTATCCTTCAAAAATTTTCTGTATCATCTACCACACATATGTCCTATTTCTCTGCCTGTCCTTCCTGTCCACTTTCCTCCCTGTCCAGACATCATCCTTCTACTCCTGCTCTCTGCCTGCCACCAGCTTCTCTTCCTCCTGTCCCCATTTGAACACTCTCTTTTTTCCTTTATCTCCTGTGTCCCTCCCTATCCATCATCCTTGAACACTTGTTAAGCCACTAGCCCATTCTCCCTTGCCCCTATGATAGCCATATCTTACTACACTTTGTCTATCCATCATCTGCATCCCTTTATATTTCCTATCCACCAATCTTGTCCTCTTTCCCACCCATCATACCTTCCACTGCCTTTGTCTTCCCCTGTGCTACCACTATAGCCTCTTCCCAGAGTGGACAACACTGTAGCTTAAATACAGGTTATACTTCTCTAGGTCTGGAATATTAATTTTTCCTCCGTCCCACTCCCCAAGATTATAAAGGAGCATTCCCTGGGCCTCACTTTCCCCTCTCTTTAGGAAGTGGCTAAAATTAACGATACCTACTCATATCCACCATAACCCACTTCCACTACCCCTGCCTATTCTCACTGTGCCCTGGGGCTCTATCTCTTCTTTCTCCGGGGCACTCATAGAAACTGAGACTCTTTGGTTTTGCTCTCTAGTACCATCTCAGATGATCAAAAGGCCAGAGAGGAGATTTCCCATGACCATAAAAGTCACCCCAGATCTGTCTCCGATGTCTTGCTGTGGACTTTTGGGTTGGTACTCACAGATGGCAAGGTAGCTCAAAGGCCATTGCAGAAGCATCAAACTGTGGAAATGTTTAGGTTGCTTGGAATGAGGCATGATGCCCAGGAGCCTGAGGGAGGCAAAGATCCCAGAACAGTATTCCAACCAAAGGCACCAGCCTCTGGAAGCTCACTCAATAGTGAACACATATAAACAACTATGAAGAGTTTTCACCTGCACTCTCCCCCACCCCCCACCCACTGAGGGGCTGGCTCTGAAGTGCAAGGACTGTCCCATCAGTTTTGGCCCAGCCCACTTGCCCTTTGACTGTCTTTCCTAGGATTATTAGGACATTAGGATGGAGAAAGGTGAGAATGATTGTCATTCAGTTTGAATGACACAGACACCCAAAGAAGAGGAAACACTTTTCACAGACTACTCAGAGACCATAGGGTCTATGATCTTAGAGGCATGACTGATGAGAAGGAAGCTGTGGGGATTTGTAGGGAGGGGAACACCTGGGATTAGATCTCTGTTGAAGCCACCTGGCTTGGGGCTTTTTATTATAAAAATTAACTTTTTATTATAAAAATTTCCAAACACAAAACTAGAGAATGCAAGAAATTTTTATCTTCATGTTCATCTTCAATAGCTATTAACATTTTGCAATACTAGTTTCATCTGAATTTCCCCACCCTTTTTTTCTTGGAGTATTTTAAAACAATTTTTAGATATCCTGTTATTTCACCCCTAAATATGTCACTATGAGTCTACAAAAAATACAAATATTTTCTTTCATAACAATAACACTATTATCCTAACAAATTTAATAATTCTCTAACAATATCTAATACCCACTACATATTCAATTTTTTTTTTTTTAAAGACAGAGTCTCACTTTATCACCCTCAGTAGAGTGCTGTGGCATCACAGCTCCAGCACTCTCCAACTCCTGGGCTTAGGTGATTCTCTTGCCTCAGCCTCCTGAGTAGCTGTGACTACAGGCACCCTCCACAATGTCCGGCTATTTTTTTGTTGCAGTTTGGCAGGGGCCGTGTTTGAAACCGCCATCCTCGGTATATGGGGCCGGCGCCCTACCCACTGAGCCACAGGTGCCACCCCATATTCAAATTTTGTATATGTGGTTAATTTGAATCAGAATCAGGGCCACTGATTGTATTTGGATGTTATGTCTCTTAAGTCTCTCTCTCTCTTCTCCCCATATTAAAATAGAATCTAGATACAGAAAACCACTTAAAACAAATATATGGCTTCATTATTACAAGGCAAACAGCTTGCAACTACTACTAGGTGAACTTTTCTACCCATCCTAGAACACTCTTTCCTGTGCACATTCCAATCACAACCCCTCTTCCTCCTCCATAAATAACCATTAGCCTGACATTTGGAGTTATCCTTTCCTTGAATTTCTATGCTTTTCTTACCTGAATGTACTTCCCTAATGACTGTAGTTTAGTCCTATCTATTTAAAACATTGTTATGTCCTTTAAGTTTTCTCTTTTCATTTTTTATCTTGGAATAATTTTAGATGTGTAGCAGAGTTGCAGAGGTAGTACAAAAAGTTCCCTGTACCTTTCTCTCAGCTTCCCTTTTATGTTAATATCTTACATAACCATGGTATATTTATCACAACTAAGAAACCAATATTGGTCCATTTCTATTAACTAAACTCCAGCCTTTATTTGGATTGTACCATTTTTTCCACCAATGTCCATTTTCTGTTCCAAGATCCCATTGGGATTCCAGATTGCATTTAATCATCATGTCTCCTTTGTCTCCTCCAGTCTGGGACAGTTTCTCAGTCTTTCTTTTTCTTTCATGATTTTGTACTTTTGAACAGTTTTGTCTATTTTACTCTTTTTTAATCCCCAACCCCTTTCCTTTCCTTATGAAGAACCCACAGCATTTAACCTATAGAATTTCCCACAGTCTGGATTTTGCTTCTCTCATACTGACAGTGAACTTCAGCACGTTCGTCCATATTTCCCACAGATTTGCAGCTGGATTCAAAGACTGGATTCTTTTAGCAAGATCTTAATTTTTTAAAATATAGAGCAATCTCCCTCCCTACCCTTCTTTTTTTCCCCATGTGATTGACTTATTGAAGTCTGCTTTTCTTTAGAATAAGCCAGTCTTCCAGGCCTCACCAACAGGCTCTGCAAAGCCTTCATTCCTCTCTTACTCCTGTCTCTTGTTGTAAATTAATGCCCCTAAAGGTATATTGGGTTGTATGTACATGGTTTTTGTTTTTTTGCTTTTATTTACCTGAACATTATATGCTTCTAAAGGGGTCAGTGCCATATCATTTTTTGTCAATGTATCTGATTCTAGTGCCTGGAAAGTCCTAGGCCCTCAGTGTTCACAGAATAATAATCAGTAAGTAAGTGTCTAAGTTTGAGGTCTGTGATTGGATGGCTTCTTACTATGGAGTCATATGTCTTGGGGGCTTGAGTGAGGGACAAGAGGCTGTAAAGAACCAGAAACCAGGTTCGGCACCTGTAGCTCAGCGGCTAAGGCACCAGCCACATACACCTGAGCTGTCAGGTTTGAATCTAGCCTGAATCTGCCAAACAACAATGACGACTATAACCAAAAAACAGCTGGGCATTGTGGCAGGTGCCTGTAGTACCAGCTACTTGGGAGGCTGAGGCAAAAGAATTGCTTAAGCTCAAGAGTTTGAGGTTGCTGTGAGCTGTGACACCATAGCACTCTACCCAGGGTGACAGCTTCAGACTCTGTCTCAAAAAAAAAAAAAAAAAAAAAAAAGAGCCAAACCACAAGGGGGACATTACAAAAGGGCAGAAGAAAGAATGAGAGAAAGGAAGGCCAAGTGCTGACCTTTGAGGGAGTTTGGCAAAAGAGAAAGTTCTGCATACTTTGTCGTTCCCACCCCCAAGGCCCTCCCACTCCAGGTCTTCCTGCTGACTAGAAATCAGCTGGGCCCTAGAGCAAATGTTAGTACTCAGGTCTTGCAACACCACTGCCCTACTGATGTGTTGACATCCCTATAGTTGTAGGTAGAGACTCACCTCTGGCAACACAGGGGAGATTAGCACTCTGTCTTTTCCAAATAGGATATCCTGGGTCTTTATCAACTTCCTTTCCACTCTCTTATCCTTACATTGTCTTCCCCAGGAAGCAAGACTCCTGGGTTAACTTTTAATAATGTGTGAATTCTCAGTTTTTCTCCTCTATTTCCCCCTTCCCTGCCTCTGAAATAAAGGAGGTAAGTTGTTGAGAATACACTGAAGCTATAGAGTTGATCTGTATATGTATTTTCCTTTTTATCACCAGATCCTGATTGCCTTAGTATTTTAATATTTAATATGCCATGGACCTCCACATAATAGTTGTGTTTCTAAGGTCGATTGATTGAGAAATAATAACAAACTCTAGCCAGTATGTATATATATCATTACAGTATTTACATGCCTTAAAAAAAGCATGTTCTGCTAGCATATTATTTATTTATTGTAGACAATGCTTGGGCCAGGTAGACACTTCAGAGTTCTTGTAATAACTAAGTTACTCCCCCACGCCTCAGCAGTTTGCTGCCTACATGTTGGTAACAATGGCTTGTTTGCTTTTATCAAAATGAAAATTGATTTATTACTTTTCTTGATTATGAAAATAATCCAAGTAAATCATAAAATTTTCAGAGTACTCAGGAAAGTATAAAGGGAACAAAGGTCACTCATAATCCCACTATCCAGAAATAACCACTGCTATCTGTTACTATGGCATCTTTCTTGACTTTTTGTTCTATACAAATGGAAGCATAGATGTAGTGTAAATGTTAAAGAGTTTGGGCTCTTGAGTGCAACATATCTAGGTCTGTATCTCGGTTCTGCCACTTCAGTGAACTATGGAAAATAACCTCTTAGTGCCTCAGTTTCCTCATACATAAACAAATAATTATAATACCTACCCATGTAATTGGGTTGTCATAAAGTTAAAATTACCCTGGTTTCTTGTACTCTCAATGAATCCCCAACAATAAAAAAAATATTATGTATATTACACTGCTCAGTGCCTTGCTCACACATATGTTCATATTAAAAGCTCCATAAATGGTTCAGTGCCCGTAGCTCAGTGGCTAGGGTACCGGCCACATACACTGGGGCTGGTGGGTTCAAACACAGCCTGAGCCTGCTAAACAACAATGACAACTACAACAAAAAAATAGCCGGGCGTTATGGTGGGTGCCTGTGGTCCCAGCTACTTGGGAGGCTGAGGCAGGAGAATTGCTTGAGCCCAGGAGTTTGAGGTTGCTATGAGCTGTGATGCCACAGCACTCTACCAAGGGCAACATAGTGAAACTCTGTCTTAAATATATATATAATATATATGTTATATATAATTTATTAACCAAATTGGGATCATATTCTATGTCCTATTTTGCATCCTGTTTTTTCATCCTCAAAAATATTGACAGTTTTCATGTCAATTTTCTTCCATAATATTAATACATAGCATTTCATTGTATGAATATGTTATAATTCATTTAATCAATCTTTTATTATAAAGGAAGCACTAATTTTTAGACATGTCTCTTCCACACCCTGGTCATATCTCTAGGTATTTTAATGGTTAGTGAAAGGTCACTAATCAGAAACCTTCCTTTGCCCAGAGCCCTCTAAGTGTCACTCCTGTGTCCTGTCATTCAACAGTTTATAGGAGTTAGAGATGCAGAAAGTGGGATACATTTTCAAGCCTCCATCACGCTGGGTAAGGTTCAGGGACCATGTAGCCAGGTCAGCAGAGTCAGCCTCTCTCTCCAAGGAGATGACTGGGTCTGAAGAGAGAGTTTGACCTCAGGAAGCAGGTATTATGGTTAGAATGTGTCCCACACAGTTCATATGTTGAAAATTTAATTTCCAGTACAACCGTGTTGAGAGGTGGAACTTTTAAGGGGTGATTAGTTCATGAGAGCTCTGTCCCCATAAGTGGATTATTGTTATTTTCATTAGAGTGGGCTTATTATCACTGGAGTGGGCTCCTTATTGCAAGGGTGGGTTTGTTATAAAAGTTAGTTTGGTGCTTTCTTGCTTTTGCTCTTGCCCTCTCTTGCCCTTCTGCTTTCTGCCATGGGTTGATGCAGTAAGAAGGCTCTGACCAGATGTAGATTCCTTGAACTTGGACTTCCCAGCCTCCAGAATTATAAGAAAAAATTTCTTTTCTTTGTAAATTACCTGGTCTGTGGTATTCTGTTTACAGCCATACAAAATAGACTAAGACGTCAGGCTTAACTGAAGGCCTCCAAAATCCTACTAGACTTGGTAGGGCAGTTGTTTAGATTCACGTCAGCGTAAGCTGAGGGAACGTTCTGTTCAAATACAAGCCAAGTCCAGGGATGAAGTAAAGCCTGGAAAAATGGAACTTATAAGCTGTGGATCACAGAGGTCAGTCTGTACTCAGGATAAACTAGGGTAAGAAATCTTTTTTTATCATGTTTTTTAAGCATGATGGTTTCTATGCTTTTATATTATTTTTTTCCTTTGGAGAATAAATTCAATCATCTCACCTGAACAAATGGTGAATGTTTTACAATTTCCTAGGCCAGAATATCTGGGGCATCCAGAGATGTTCTTGATAGGTGGATGGTCCTTGTCACTCTGAATTGTATCAAATAAAATGAAATAACAGCTAAAAGAGAAATAGCTACAAGGAAACCTGGGAATGTGGACAACTTGTTGTTCGTAAGTACACTGATCATTTCCTTTTTTATTTTTACTATGACTTCATAGAATTGTAGTAGCCATAATCCTTCATCGATGACATACTCTTATCACTTATTTTATGGATATTGTCCTTTTATAGTATATATCTTCATTGATCCATATTTTATGTCTATGTATCTTTATTGATCCATATTTTTAGCAGAAATTTCCTTTTAGAACAGTATACATGAAAAGTACTGTCTTGCCCCCGGATTGCAGCTTAGTGACTACTTATCTAGTCTTGACCTTCACTTCCTTCTCTGAGGGCTGAATGGTGCTACCTTGCAAGTGCAATGGTATCTTTTTGGTGCTACAGTTTTGGTAACAGAGTTCTTCTTTCCCCTATCTTCAATCCCTGACCTATAAGAATTCATAAGAGCTGCATCAAACTCTCAAGTGTCACAATAGGATGTGGGCAGCAACTAGCTAAAGTAGGTCACAGAAAAGGGGAAAGATGGACAGGTGTCAACATTCTCTTAAGCCAGTGCCTAGTCATATGGAGATCTAGACATCAAGAAACAAGCTGAAGTCCCAAGATCTGGGAGGTCATCAAGGTAAAGGTAGGGAGGTCAAAGCAAAAATAAACCAAGAAGCAAGGTCATTCCAAAAGATGAACAAGCCAATGGGAACCACTCAGGTCTAGTCAATCCTAGGTTAAAGATTAGTGAACATTAAAAGAGAAAGGGATCTTGATTTCTCTGTCTGGGTGATTAGAACAATCAGACAGGGTCTTGCCATTTCTTTACTTACTTTGTCATGTTGGGCCAGCCTATGATGCAGTGTTGCTGGTCAACCTCAGCTTAAACTCAAGTTACCCTACCTGCTTCTGGCTATTTTCCTGTTTCTTTTAAGCTTGTTGTCTGTACTAAACAATTGGATGAATTAATGCTGTAAGGTGTATGTGTGGAAATAGCCAAGCTAAATGGGGCAGAGATCAAAAATTTGTTTAATATAGTGTGATAGTTACAGGAGTTAAAATCACTGTTTGCAAAGAAAGAATCTGTCATATCATGGAATGTAACTAGGCAAATGCCAACCAGGAAGCTGCTTCAGTTTCCCCCAGTGTGATTAAACTATAAGGGACTAAGAACCAAGCAGTCTGAAAAGGAACAGTTGATTGGCTGCAAACTGTCTGGGGCCAATACACCTTCAAAGGCCCTTTTATTTATTTATTTTAACACTAAAGAATTCAGACCAGACGTTGGACTTTTTCTAATTCTCAAGTCCAGGAATGGCTGCTTGTGCCCACCAGGTAAGTCACTCATCTCATAATACTATTTCCTTGATACAGTAGTTTACCCCATGGGCCCCTTGATATTTCCGGAAGATCTTAGTTCCCCACCCTTTCACTTTTAGTGCCAGAGAAACTACAAGGGTCATAAAGAATCATAAAATTTTTCATGTTATCTTCTGGCAGAAGGTAGCTGGTGTGGCTGGACTTTGCCAAGGCTCCACCTTTATCTTAGCAAGATATGGTATACTTGTCAAAGTTATTATAGCTGCTGGGTCAAGTGGGTAGAGAGGGCTGCCTTTCACTGTAGGGTAGTGGAGAATTACATCAGGTTTTATTGCCTTTCACTTATTCTAAAACCTAAACTTGGTGTATGGTTTATTCAGCCGGTGGGAATGACAAAAACATCTGTCCTGTTCCAACACTGTGACCTGTTTATATACAGGAAGCAGAGAAATCTAGGAGTCAATACCTACAAGTTGAGCCAGAGATTACAAACTCAAATGTCTCTAGGGACTAGAGGTATTAGCAATGAGGGAACAAGCTGAGAGTTGTAGTAGGAAAAATGGTGAGTATACTGATCCAGAGAGGGCAGGTTCCTTCAAAGGCATTCAAACTTTTCCAACTTTTTATTGTGAACAATTTCAAACATACAGAGAAGTTGAAAGAACAGTATAATGAACACATTTATATCATCTTCTTAAATTAAATAATTGTTAATATTATGTCTTGTGCACATTTATTTTCTCCCTTTCTACCTGTACATGTATTTATATACATACCTACGTATATATGTATGTGTTTCTTGTTTTTTAGAATAATTTTATTTTTGTGTGTGTGTGTGTAGAGACAGAATCTCTGTAGAGTGCCATGGCGTCACACAGCTCACAGCAACCTCCAAATCCTGGGCTTAGGTGACTCTCTTGCCTCAGCCTCCCAAGTAGCTAGGACTACAGGTGCCCACCACAACGGCCAGCCATTTCTTGTTGCAGTTTGGCCGGGGCCAGGTTTGAACCCACCACCCTCAGTGTATGTGGCCGGTGCCCTACCCACTGAGCCACAGGCACCACCCGAATAATTTTAAATTTAAAAAACAGTAATAATTGTGCTGTCTAAACAAAATACAAATGCAAACAGATTAGCCCAAGAGTTGCTAATTCAAGACTACTGGGGGAAGGGTTGGCATGAGGGACAGAGGCTAAGTATGGGGTGTTAAGAGGAAGTCCTGGTAGTACAATCTGCATCAGAGAGATCTGGTATGGAGCAAAGGGTAGACTAGCAAAAACAGGCATAGCCTTTCAGCTCCTTCCCAGCTTTCTTATTTCTGAAAAGAGTATGCAATCCTTTTCAGATCTGCAAGGGTTTTTCTTTTTTATTTGTGTTACAAATGTATCATACATATAAAAGGCTTAAAAGAGGCTTGGCGCCTGTAGCTCAGTGAGTAGGGTGCCGGCCACATACACTGAAGCTGGCGGGTTCAAGCCCAGCCTGGGCCTTCTAAACAACAATGACAACTGCAACCAAAAAAAAAATAGACAGGTGTTGTGGTGGGCACCTGTAGTCCCAGCTACTCTGGAGGCTGAGGCAAGAGAATCACTTAAGCCCAAGAAGTTGAGGTTGCTGTGAGCTGTGACACCACAGCACTCTACCTAGGGCAACATAGTGAGACTCTTTCAAAAAAAAAAAAAAAAAAAAAAAAGGATTGAAAGAATAATAATGTGAACACATGTCTGCCACCCAGCTTAAGAGATAGATGCTACCAGTAGTTCCCAAGGCTCCTGTGTCACTCCCTGTTCTCATTCCCTCGTTCCCTCTCCCACCCTGAATAACCACTATACTGATGTATTTGTATATCATTCCCTTGTTTTTATTTGTAGTTTCATCACATCTGTATGTATGTCTCCCTATTGCCTTCTTTTGACACAGAGGCATTACATAGACAGAAACACACACACACACAAATAGTATTCTTCTGTGGTTTGATTGTTTCCACTCAACATCAAGATTTTAAGATTCATCTTTGTTGACATATATAGCTATTTTTTGCATTCTATTGTATAAACATGGATATACCACCACAATTCATTCATCCATGCTCTTATTGATGGACATTTGGGTTGTTCCTAGTTTATTTTTTGCTACTATGTACCATGCTCCTAAAACATTCTTATACATGTCTTTTGGTGTTCATATACAAAAGTTTTTCTAGGATCTATACTTAGGAGTGGAATTGCTGGATCACAGGGTCTGTGTATATTCAGTTGTACTAGGGCATGCTAAGTTATATTTTCCAAAGTGATCATACCAAGATATACCTTCACCAGAGCATGAGAGTTTAAGTTTCTCCATATCCTAACACTTGGCTTTAACTCACTTGTACATTTTGCCAGTTAAGTGTGAAATGCTACTCTTATATGGTTTTAATGTCCATTTGCCTAATTATGAATAATGTTGAATGTTAATTCCTACATTTATGGGCCATATTACTTCTGGAAATTTCTTGTTTATGTCCTTTGCTGATTTTTCTCTTGGTTGTTTTTTCTTATTAATTTGTAGGAGCTCTTAATATAATCCATATATAGTAGTAATTTTTTGTCTGTTGGGTGCTACATCTGTCGATATACCAATATGCAGTAAGTTATAGAGGGCATGGACTCTGGAGCCAGACTGCCTGGATTCAAACCCAGCTCCACTCTTTACTGTGAGATCTCAGACAGTTTAACCTCTCTACCTCAGTTTCTTTCACCTCTTTGAACTTCCTTGTTCTCATCTGCGGAGTACCTAACTCAAAGGGTTATTGTGATGATTAAATGGTTAATGTAATATGTATAAAGTACTTAGAATGGTGATTGTCCTGTAGTAATCAATACATACTTTTCAACAGAATGCTCCTTAAGCTTGAGGATTTTTTAAAATACCACAGGAATCCAAATTTGGATTTTTAAAAATTATATATTTAATAGCAACTTTTATCTTTTCCCCATGTTTTCTCTTTCAAATTTATGACAAAATAATAATATATTCAAATAATAAAACATTAAAGTACAGAGGATTTTTATTTTTTATTTTTTTGAGACAGAGTTTCACTTGGTTGCCCTGGGTAGAGTGCCTGGCATCATAGCTCACAACAACCTCAAACTCTTGGGCTGAAGTGATTCTCCTGCCTCAGCCTCCTGAGTAACCAGGACTATAGGCATTTCCCACAGTGCCTGACTAGTTTTTCTATTTTTAGTAGAAACAGGGTCTCGCTCTTGCTCAGGCTGATCTTGAACTCCCGAGCTCAAGGGATCCTCTGGCCTCAGCATCCCAGAGTACTGGGATTACAGGCATGAGCCACTATGCCCGGCCTATGAAGATATTTTTCTATACTTTTTTCTAAAAGTTTAAGTTTGTTTTTGTTAAAAAATTATCCATAACATGGCACGGCACCTGTAGCTCAGTGGCTAGGGCATCAGCCACATACACCAGAGCTGGCGGGTTCAAATCCAGCCCAAGCCTGCCAAACAGCAATGACAACTACAACCACAAAATAGCCGGGTGTTGTGGTGGGTGCCTGTAGTCCCAGCTACTAGTGAGGTTGAGGCGAGAGAATCGCTTAAGCACAAGAGTTGGAGGTTGCTGTGAGCTGTGACGCCATGGCAATCTACCCAGGGCGATAGCTTGAGACTCTGTCTCAAAAAAAAAAAAAAACAAAACACCCCAAAATTATCAATAACTTTAGAGAAAAGAAAGCGCTACAAAAGTTACAGGTTAGCTAGTTATAGAAAGTTTCCACCAAACGTTAACCTGAGTGAGTCTCAGGTCCCAGTTTGTAAATGTGACTGGGCTAGGCCTCTTGGCTCCTCTTTTTTTTTTGTTTTTTTTAATTGTTGGGGATTCATTGAGGGTACAAGAAACCATGTTACACTGATTGCATTTGTTGGGTAAAGTCCCTCTTACAATCATGTTTTGCCCCCAAAAGGTGTCGCACACACCAAGACCCCACCCCCCCTCTTGGCTCCTCTTCAAACTCCATTCCCCATGTTTCTAGTCTCAGGGCTGAGTCTTCTTTCATCCTAGCCCTCGTCTCTCCACCCACTGCTGCCTTACATTTTCTTTAGCTAAGATTCTTTAAAGAAAAGTACTAGCAGAGGACTTAAGTAAAGTATATTTTATATTTCATTCATTCATTCAACAAATACTTATTGTGCTGATTATGTTACATGAAGTGTTCTAAGTGGTAGAGTTGAAGAAGTGAACAATACAGAGTTTCTGTTCTCTTATATTCTAGGGAGGGAAGTTAACAACAAACAAATACAAATATAATTAATATAATATAATGCCAAGCAGTGTAACCTTCTGCAAAGTAAAATAAATCACAGCAAGGGGAATGGGGACTAGGTTGCACTTTTAGATGGATTGTTCAAGGAAGGTACATGGCTATGCAGGGGAAGAGCCACTGCAGACCGAGAATCAGGTACTAAGGCCCTGAGGCAGAAGCATGCTTAACTTGTTCAAAGGGCAGCAAGCAAGTGGGCCAGTGTGGCTGAAATGTGGTGAGCAATAAGTAGAGAAAAAAAGTACGAAGAGATATCAGAGAGGAGGTGGTAGGGTTAAGCCATGGCAAGTCTTTGAGGAAATAAGTTATCTTGAGCCATCAGTGACTGACTGTTGAGATGAAGCCAGTCCTGGGGATGGATTTTTTTTTTTTTTTTTTTTTTTATTTATTATTTTTTTTTATTTTTATTTTTATTTTTTTTTTAAATACATGTATTTTATTATTCTTCATTACATTATTTCCCCCCCCACCCGGGGGATGGATTTTTTTTCTGTTGTCCTGGTCTCTGATTTCTCTTCTCTTCACTACCCATTTAATATTTTGAAAATTCCCTTTGCACTTGTCCCTTTTAGAAACGATTGCTTATGAGATAAAGGCCAAATTTCACAGACTCTAAAACCTCTCTCCCATGTTGTTCTCTCTGCTGTTTTTTTTTTTTTTAATTTTCTCTATACATATACATGTGTTTATTTGGTTTCCACTTTTTGCCTTCACAAAATTAAAAAGGCTTAACATTTAATAACAACAACAATGTTTAAGATAAGGACTAGAAATGAAAACCTTGTAAAAAAGGAATGAAGATAAATACATTCAGAAAAGAAATCAGATGATTGCTGCAACAAAATATTAAGCAATAATAATAATAATAATGCAAAAAAAGTAACATTCACATTGTCAGATAAGAGTATGTCTATCATAGAATACTTTAACTCTGAGGTTCAGTATGAAGTCATCAGTTAACTTCTTCTAATTATTTTTTTCAAAGTCTCAAAAAATAGACAACTAATATTTATGAATAAAAATAGAAGATAATTTCAAAAAACAGATCATGCCATATCTTACAGACAATAGAAAAGAAGAAATACTTCAAAATCATTCTACTTAATCTGGATATACCTGATATTAAAATTGGAAAAAATACATTATTATAAAGGGAGATTATAAACATATTTCACTTATAAATGAGGATGCAATATCCTAAACAACATATTAACAAGTTGAAGTAAAAATTAATGTTCAAGTAATGTACTTTGGTCAAAATAAAATCCAATTATTGTGGGACTTAGTCACTATTTTCTTTTCTTTTCCTTTCCCTCACCCCCTCCTCCTTCTCTCTCTGTTTGCTCTCCCCTTTCCCCATGCCTCACCATGTCATTAACTGTCATTAATTGTCCTCGTATCAAAGTTGAATACATAGGATTCACGCTTCTCCATTCCTGTGATGCTTCACTAAGAATAATATGTTCCACCTCCATCCGGGTTAATAAAAATGCTGCAAAATCTCCATTTTTGGATGGCTGAATAGTATTCCTTGTTATACATATACCACAGCTTGTCAATCCATTCCTGGGTTGAGGGGCATTTAGGCTGTTTCCACATTTTAGCGATTGTAAATTGAGCTGCGATAAACAGTCTAATACAAGTGTCTTTATAATAAAAGAGTTTTTTCCCTTCTGGATAGATGCCCAGTAATGGGATTGCAGGATCAAATGGGAGGTCTAGGTTGAGTTCTTCGAGGTTTCTCCATACTTCCTTCCAAAAGGGTTGTATTAGTTTGCAGTCCCACCAGCACTGTAAAAGTGTCACTTTTTCTCCATATCCGCGCCAGCATCTGCAGTTTTGAGATTTTGTGATATGGACCATTATCGCTGGGGTTAGATGATATCTCAGGGTGGTTTTAATTTGCATTTCTCTAATAATTAGGGATGGTGAGCATTTTGTCATATGTTTGCTAGTCATTCATCTGTCTTCTTTAGAGAAGGTTCTGTTCATCTCTCTTCTCCATTGATGTATGGGATTGTTGGTTTTTTTCTTGTGAATTAATTTAAGTTCTGTATAGATACTAGTTATTAAGCTTTTGTATGATTCAAAATATGCAAATATCCTTTCCCATTGGGTAGGTTGTCTATTTGCTTTGGTTGTACAGAAGCTTTTCAGTTTAATTAAATCCCATTTGTTTATTATTGCTTTTGTTGCTATTGTTATGGCAGTCTTCTTCATAAAGTCTTTCCCAGGCTGATATCTTCCAGTGTTTTTCCTATTCTTTCTTTGAGGATTTTTATTTATTTATTTTTTTCTATAGTTTTGGGCCAGGGCTGGGTTTGAACCCGCCACCTCCGGCATATGAGGCCAGCACCCTACTCCTTTGAGTGAAGGCACCGCCCAGGATTTTTATCATTTCACCATGTTGTTCTCTTTAACTGCAATATCCACTCACCTGTTCTTTGCCCATGGTCACATGACCAACCCAATCAAAACAAGAAACCATTTGTCTTGACTCGCAGTGAGAATGATAAGAGCATGCTGGAACTAGAGTGATTTGTGTTAGTTAGGATGTAGGTTTGGTGCATGTTTCAAAATAAAATGTGGCTTAACAGAAAGTAGATGGGTAGCGTCTGGGGGCTAGGGAAGATGAGAATGGGAGTGATCGTGGATGGGTACCAGGTTTCCTTTCCTTTCAGGGTGATAAAAATGTTTTGGAAACATTGTTGCAAATCATTGTGAACATGCTTAATTCCACTGATATGTACACTTTTAAATGGTTACTTTTATGTGACTTTACCTCAATAAAAATATTATTTGTCTTGGGAAAAAAATGTGGCTTAAATAAGATAAAGATCTATTTCACTCTTCCTCTCAGATACCACAGGGTATCTGTACTACTGTGGTAGCTCTGCTAAGTGACATTGTCAGGGGCCCAGGGCCCTATATCCCTAGGGCGTTGCTCTTATTTGTATGATCCAAGATGGTTCATCACCATGGCTCCTTCGAACATTATTGTAGCCTCTTAATGGCCTCACTGCTTTGGTACCACTGCCCTTTTAAATTCTGTTTTCCACAAGGAAGCTAGAGAAAGCCTTCTAAAACTTAGACCAGGTTTTGCCATTCCCCTGCTCAAAACTCCTCCAACAATGAGGATAATCTCTATACACTGATGTGGAGTGATTTCAAGGATATAGTTAAGTGAAAAGAGCAAGACACATAATAGCGTATATACATGCTACCTTTTGAGCTAGTCTGGGGGAACATAAATATATACGTATTCATACACAAGTATATACACACACAAACAAATGCTTCTGAATGCAGAAAGGACTCTAGAATAAAAAAAAATTAACAAAAGTTATTACCTGTAGGGAGAGGGAAGAAACAGGTTATATGGGGTAGAGTGTGAAGTGAGATATCTCTGAATATGCTCTATTATATCAGCTAATAAGTGTGGAAGGAATGATAGAAACAGAAAAACAGTATTGTATAATATCTGAGGAAATAACAGTGACATGCAAGTTCACCATTGGCTGCTAAGGCCATGAGGTGAAAGGTTAATGTGAAATGTCAGCCTAAATCACTAAGGTGGGACAACCCAATGTGAAGGACATATCTATACCTTCCTATAAAGTACTCTTGCCTTCAAAGTTGAACTTGGGCTAACTTTCAGTTTACAGAAAGGAGGAATAAAGAAACAAGTTAAAAGAAATCACAAGGAGGCAAACAGACAAATCCAAAATATGGGACTTTTTCCAGGACAGTGATCTAGTTTATTCAAGAAGTCAGCGGTATGAAAAAAAGTGGGGGACAGGAGATGAAGGACTGCTCTAGATAAAAATAATTTATGGAACATCATAAACCAACTGGAAAAAACAATTGTGAAGGCAATGAGGAACATTTGACTAAGGACTGAGTATTAGATAACACCAAGGAATTACTGTAAATTTTGTTAGCTGTGATAATGGCTTTATTTTTTTATTTTTTATTTTTTTTTTTTGAGACAGAGCCTCAAACTGTCACCCTAGATAGAGTGCCGTGACATCACAGCTCACAGCAACCTCCAATTCCTGGGCTCAAGCGAGTCTCTTGCCTCTGCCTCCCAAGTAGCTGGGACTGCAGGCGCCCACCACAAAGCCCGGCCATTTTTTGGGTGCAGCCGTCATTGTTGTTTGGCGGGCCCGGGCTGGACTCGAACCTGCCAACTCAGGTGTATGTGGCTGGTGCTTTAGCCCGTTGAGCCACAGGCGCCGAGCCAATGGCTTTATTTTTATATAAGAAAATGGTAATATTTTTCAGATGTGACATACATAAGGGTGAAATTTATTTTAAAATACTTCAGCATAGAGTATAAATGTCTTAACACAATAATTAAGTAAATGAGGTGAGGGATATATTAACCAGTATGATGTAAGCATTCCAAACTGTATATGAAATCAGTACATTGTACCCCATAAATGTATTAGTGTATACATGATCTACCTCTTTATGATTTGAAAAAAATAAATAAATAAAATAAAATACTTCAGCAAAAAATGAAGAAAAATTGGCATAGATGGAGCAAGTGACAATACCTTGATAATCATTGACTTAGGTAATGAAGTTATGGAAGTTCATTATACTATTCTCCCTACTTTTGTTTTCATAATAAAAAATTTTAACCTCTCCAATAACTCTTTCTTGAACTAAGAAAAATATTGAAAGTTATCACCTTGTCTATGAGGTCCTACTTGACATAGTCCCTGTCTACATCTTTCTTCTCACTTTCTTTTGCTTTTTTCTTTTTTCCAGAGTCTCACTAGCTTACAGCAACCTCAAACTCCTGGGCTCAAGTGAGATTCCTACCTCCTGAGAAGCTGGGACTACATGCACCCGCCACACTGCCCCACTAATTTTTCTATTTTTAGTAGAGACAGGATCTCACTTACGCTGTTATTGAACTCCTGTGCTTAAGCAATCCTCCGCCTTGGCCTCCCAGTGTGCTAGGAGTAGAGGCATGGTCCACCACTTCCAGCTTGTCTCACTTTCCATTCTCCCCCTGTTCATTCCACTCCAGCCAGTTACCAGGCCATCTTGCTGTTCCATAAAAATGTCAAGTATGTTACCTCTCAGGGTTTTTGACCTTGCTAGTTTCTCTGTTTGGACTGCTCTCTCCCCCAATGTTAGTATGACTAACTTCCTCTCTTCATTTAGATCTCAGTTTAAATCACGCATTTCCAAGAAGAGCCTCTGCCATCACCCTAGCTGAAATAAAACTTCCCATCACCATCTCATCACTTAGTGGCTTGATTTTTCTTTATGGTGCTTAGGACTGCCTGATGGTGTTGCTTGCTGGTTTGATTGATTGTCTACCTCCCTACCTAGAATGGAAACTCTATGAGGGCAGAGTCTTTGTTTTGTGTAGTGTTGCAATCCCAGAATCTAGAACAGTGCCTTCTGCATAGTAGAAACTCCATAAGTATTCAAATAATGAAAGAATAGTGATGCGATAGCTTGAAAGTCCCAAGTGACATGCAGGTTGACAAATTTGCTGAATTGCTAATACTCTAGGAACAACATATGCTGTAATGACCTGTATATGTCATATGGTGTAAGAGATCTTGCAGATAAAGAGTGAGGCATCTCCAAGACTCTGCTTGTCTACAGGGAGGACTTGTTTGCACAGATGTTTTTAGGCCGTGTTATCTGGCTCACCTCTAGGCAGTTGGGTTTGCTAAAAGGGTGGAGTCCTCCTCCTCCAGCTAACAGCTTGTCTACTTTGTCTTCTGACTCACCAGTTTCCTGTCCTAGGCCATCCTTAAGCTCTGTTTTCTTCCAGTTACTGGGGAAAACAAACATAATCTGGTTACTGAGAAAAAGCTCCACCATGTCTGAGAACTAGAGTTTAGGCCCTGAAATTTTGTTTAATATTTTTATTTTTATTTATTTATTTTGTGTATATATATATATGTATATGTATATATATATATATACACACACACACACACACACACACACACATATATATATCTGTTTCTGGGCTTTCTGTTCTGTTCCATTGACCTATATGTCTATTTTCGTACCAATACTACGCACTATTACATCTTAATATTTGAATATTTATAATGTGTTTTAACATCTGGTTGTGCAAGTTCCTCCTCATTACTTAGTTTTCAAAAATGTCCTAGTTATCTTGAGTGTTTATTCTTTTGGATAAATTTTAGAATAACTTTCTCAAATCCAAAACAAAACCTTACTACTATTTTAATTGGAAGTGCATTAAACATTTGATTTAATTTGGAAATAATATCTTCACAACACTGAGCTGTCTTATCCAAGAACATGGTGCATGTATATCTCTCTATTTAGTCACACATTCCTTCATATATATATCTATATATATGTGTGTGTGTATAATATATATATATACATTCTGTAGATCTTTTTCCCATTATATTTTCAAATCTGTTGTTATTGGTGTAAAGGAAAAGTTGAGTTTTATATATATTATCTTGTATTTTGCCATTTGATTGAGCTCTCTTATCAGTTCTAACAAAGTCTGTGTTTATTCTCTTGAATTTTTTACCATAAAGCAAATAACTTATAATTTCTTGGTTCTTGGACCAAGTTCAGGCATTAAGCTGTCATAGTTAAACTCATATCCTACTGGTGCAACATAATAATACATTGTAATTTGTTACTGAAAGCTCATCTCACACTATGAAAATACCAAAATTAATAATGAAAATAAATTAAAAAAAATTCAAGTACATTATTTTAAAAAATCTTATTAACTGTGTAAAACCAGACACTCAATAGAAATGCTAAGTGATAAATGCTTCTTTTGGGGAGTTATTTTTTCCTCAGAGATTAGACTGCCTCAGAATTCTTAAAATATACATCCATTACCAACAAAAATAAAAAATCCGTTGTGTTCATAAAAAATAAAAAAAGAAATAAAACATAGCTACTCAGGAGGTTGAGGCAAGAGGATTACTTGAACCCAGGAGTTTGAGGTTGTTGTGAGCTATGATGTCAGAGCATTCTACCCAACGCTACAGAGGAAGACTACGTCTCGAAAAATAAATAAATAATACAATAATAAAATGGTAAAAAAGTCTATTGTGAATATATGAAAAACCACTGAACTTTACACTTTAAAAGGATAAATTATACAGTATGTAAATTATGTCTCAACTTTAAAAAAAAGAAATACAAGTCTTTAAAGTCTGTAGAGAAGGTATCGTATTTTTCTGATAAATATTCCTGAAGTAAACACAGGCATTCTTTATTACCTTCCAGACCTTCCAAGTGCATTTTAAAATAGGGTCATCTCTCTGGAAAGCTTTTGTTGTCAATGAGATGTATAATGACACACAGTAAATGTTTGGAGCAGGGTAATTTCTACATCAACTTTAACAGAGATCTCTTGCTTTCCTATTTTAATCAAATTTTATGGCTGAGTTATTTTGAGATTCTAACAATACAATCACCTCTGCTTTATTGTTAGGCTTTGATTTGTATTTCTCAACATTGTGGATTTGTTACAGCATTAGATTACAAAAGTCTTCTTCCATTGATAGGAGGCACTTGTTTGCAAATAGTGGCTTTCCTGGCTGATGATATTAGTAGACTTTGCCAGGAACTTCAGTGCTTCTGTGGTGGGACCCACAGATGTCACCTCCCCCAATTCTGATGTTACAGCAACCAGTTCTCTTCCTGTAGCTATTAAACCATAAGTATACTTTTTCAAAATGAAATGTCTTCCTTTGATATCTCACTCTGCCTATTTTTATGTTTTTTGTTTTCTTTTTGAGACAGAGTCTCACTTTGTTACCCTGGGTACAGTGATGTGGCGTCATAGCTCACAGCAACCTCAAAGTCTTGGGCTTGAACAATCCTCTTGCCTCAGCGTCCCATATTTGGAGGGACTATAGACACTTGCCACAATGCTCAGCCATTTTTAGAGACAGGGTCTCACTCTTGCTCAGGCTGGTCTCCAACTTGTAAGCTCAAGCAATCCGCCCATCTTGGCCTTCCAGCGTGCTAGTATTACAGGCATGAGCCACCACACCTGGCCTTATTTTTATGTGTTCTTAAGAAAGCCAATGTTTTTGCCAAAATTGCTTGACTCATTAATGGAGTCAAAATTTAAAATATCATATTTTAATTTTAAGTCATAGCTCTTTTGATATTTTTATTGATTTGTCATTTCTTTTCTTATATATTGAGGAGAGTGAAAGAACTTTCAATTTTGAAGAAAATTAGCCAAAAACGTGAAGTGTTGTAAAGGGGATCAGATCTCATCACTTCCCCACTCAAAACCATTCAGTGGTTTCCCATCTAATTTAGAATAGCATCTAAAGTACTTGTATAACCTTAAAGACCTTATGTAACTTGATCCCTGCCTTCACATTCTTTTTTTTTAATATACAACCAATTCCATTGAATTATTTATTTAAGCTGTTAATCGTTTTCAAATGCAATATCCAACAGTTCTTGTATGTAACTGTTTGTTCTTTCTTTTTCATTTTTTTTTCTTTCTTTCTTTCTTTATTTTTTGCAAGGTGAATGAATGTATCCGTGAACGAACACAGTCCCCTCCAGGGCAAAGTGAATGAATGCATCAATGAATGGACACAGTCCTTTCATGGAATTGAGGCCCAGGAAATTCACATGAAACTGACCTAGGCATAGGAAATGGGGGTTCCACATTTAGTCCCAAGTGCAAAGTGAAGGAGACACCAAGGCACAGGTGTCTCCTCAGCAGTTGTCCGGCCTTTTTGGCTATTGGAGC
>CAUYRH010092628.1:0-63796 GCA_963574655.1 Perodicticus potto | reverse complement strand
CAAAAAAATGGCCGGGCGTTGTAGCGGGCGCCAGTAGTCCGCTGGGAGGACTACGTGGGAGGCGGAGGCAAGAGACTCGCTTGAGCCCAGGAATTAGAGGTTGCTGTGAGCTGTGATGCCACAGCACTCTATCTAGGGTGATAGCTTGAGGCCCTGTCTCAAAATAAAATAAAATAAAATAAAATAAACTGAGACTCTGTCTCTAAAAAAAAAAATCAGTACATGAAATAAGATAAAATTCTCAATAATATCCACTCCTTCCCTCAAAATAAGCCAGAAATGAAAAACAAAAATACAGAGAACAAATGGAATAAATAGAAAATAAATACCAAGATGGAAAATTAGGACAGAAGCATATTAAGAATTACGTGAGACATAAATTAACTAACGCCTTCACTTGAGAGGTGGAGATTTGTAGACCAGATTAGAAAATAAGACCCTTTTGTTAAAAGTTGGATAGATGTAGAGTCTGTTCTTCTAAGTATCACAAGAAAGGAATATAAAGTATCCAATGTACCCAAAACTAAGTTGAAACTTGTAGATTAACAACAACGTGCACAAATGAGAGAAAAATTTGATTAAATTCAAGAAGTAGGGGAGGGAAGGATTGGTAAATTCCCACCTAATGAATGCTGTGTGGGGGTAAATGGCACACTTCCAGAGTGAAAGTCACAACTACAACTTGGACTTTACCTTTCAAATGCAAGAAATATAACCTAATCATATGTACCCTCATATTCCCAACCATAAGCTGTCTGCAAGAGACACAGATAGGCTAAAAGTGAAAAGGTCTATAAATAGATACCACCACAAATACTAAGTATAAAAAGTGGATGGCTATATTAATATCAAATTGACACAACACTAAGAAAACTACCAGCAATAAAAAAGAACATTTCATACTGATGAAAAGATCATCATGTCAAGAAGACATAAACCCTGTCCTGGCCCAAAAAAAAAAAAAAAGAAGAAGACATAATTTTCAGAATAAAAGTAATTATACAACCAATATATTTCTATATAAAAGTAATAGCCAATGGAAATATAAAATTTAAATGACAATTTTATAACATCAAAAATACACTACAGAGAAATAAATGTAACAAATATGGAAAAGACCTCTCCATTGAAATTATGAGACATCACTAAGTAAAAATAAAGATTACTTACTTAAATGGAAAGATGTCTAATGTTTGTGGATGTATAGAACCAATAACATTAATTTTTCATAAATTGAATGTAGATTCAAAACATTATTTATCAAAACTTTAGTAGACTGCTTTACAAAGACAAAGATCTGATTCCAAAATTCACATGAAATACAAAGGATCTAGAATACCCAAAATGGCAATGAAAAAATAATTTGAGAAAATTACAATAGCTGATTTTAAGACTTATTAAAAAGCTAAAACAATTGAGATACTGTGCTTTGTCACAATGTTAGACCATAGATCTGTTGAAAATTGAATTTTGATCAAGTTTCAAGTCAATCCAAAAGGGATAGTAAAGTCTTTTAACATGTATTTCTGAAACAATTAGAAAGGAACAGGAAGCCACTTTTCAGTTCATTCACAAACATTAATTTAAGATAGTCATGGGGTAAATGTAAAACTCACAAGCATAAAACTCCTTGACAAAAATGTTAGGAGAATATCTTCATTAGCTTTTGCCTTAGTCTTTTTGTGCTGTTATAATTAAATATCATAGACTGGTTAATTTGTAAAGAATAGTAATTTATTTCTCAAAATTCTGGAGGCTGGGAAATCCCACATACAGGCACCAGGAGGTTCAGTGTCTAGTGATGGACATGATCTTCACTTCCAAGATGGCCCCTTCTTGTATCCTTTGAAGGGGAGGAACATTGTGTCTTCATATAGCAGAAGGTGGAAGGACACTCTGTAAAGCCTCCTTTATAAGGATCTCAAACTCATTTATGAGTTTCATCACCTAATAACCTAATAACATCATCACCTAATAACCTTTTAAAATCCTATTTTTTAATACTATCACACTGATGATTAAGTTTTGAAACCTGAATTTTAGAGTAGAAACATTGAAATAACAGCAGTTCAGCATAGGCAAAGCTGTCTTAGGATACAGAAAGTATGAATCATAAAGATAAAATTGATAACCTAGACCTCATTAAAATTTAAAAAATCTGCTCATTAAAAATAAATCAGCAAGCTATAGACTGGAATAACATACTTGTGGTACAATTACATGAATATAAAAATATGAGGAACATTTAATAAGAGTCTACCAGTCAATAACCAATAAGCAATTCAATAAAAACTAAAAGTCTTAGCAATATTATAAATTGATATGTGATTAGATTTTGTATTTAGGTTCATTTGAAAATAAATTGCTTGTCTGTATCTAGCATACACAAAGACTAATAGATTAAATTTAATTTTAATGATCATTGTTTAGATCAATGTCAGTCTCTACTTTTAATTTTGGTTATCACATGAACAAAATGTTATCTCTTGTGGTTTTAATTTACATCTTTCTGATGACTAATGATGATGAGCACTCTTTCATGAGCTTTGTGACTTCACAATCTGTCTCCATCAGTATCAGTTTCCTTGTCATTGATGAATAAGCTAAGTTAAGATAATTGGGAGATACTAATCTTGTCATAAATTTGACCTATGTTCATGTATATATCTGAAAAGGAACCATTTCAACATTACAACTCCGTTATTTTATCTTGAAGACCAAGACATATACATTGTCATATATGAGAATCGATTTTTGAAAAGCATCACAGTATAACAATTTCACTGGAAGTTATTTGGAATGTTTTTGTTTATGATATTAATTTATAGAAAATATATCTGTGAACTTTAACTGATAATCTACCCATGACTTATAAAGACGAATGGATAAATAAAATTGGGAAAGAGAAGGAAAATAGTATGAAATTCCCTCACGGTTTGAGGAAGAAAATTAAGAAAAATTGAAAATCATTAAAGACATTGTGTTCTTATGAAATAAGACAATGGAAGAATAAAAGAAGAAAGAAATGAAACTCTGATTTTTGTTTTTTCAAAATAATTCTATTACTCCTAATGAGTTCCATTCTGCACCTTTGGGAAAGGATTTTTTGGTCTTTGTCCCTTAGTTCACACAGATAGCAAATCAAACCAGGAGCCTGGGAAGTTCCTCTAGTCTTCCTTTTTACTGGCAAGTAAGTCGTGATGAGAAATATGAAGTATTTATTATCACAGAGCTATTCAGGATTATTGATGAAAAGGAAAGATCCATCATATAATTCCCATGGCACTGAAAGAGATTCTACTTTATTGATCCCATAGTTAATAAAATCCGTCATTTATTTGAGCTGTTAAAAATGATTTGTATTTGAATGATGAATTTTATTCGGCCACTTTAAATTTCTTGGAAATAGGGAAGGAAAAAAATTGTACTAAAATTCATATTTTGGTCACTTATTTTTAATCTTGGAGTTCAATTCATGTGGCAAAAATTAAAACATAGTCACAGAAAAGAAACAGGTAGGACTTTACCAAGCATTCTTCCTTGCTTCAAATGAAGCTGAGTAAGCAAACATTGTACTTTCCCTAGGTTATAGTTTTCATTCTTTCTTTCGCACCTCTCTTGCTTTTCAGTGTAGTGAATAAATACAAGGACTGAAGAGGATCCCAAGTCTCACAAATACTGTGTCACAGTCTTCCTTTGTAAAAGTAATCTTATCTATTTAGTGTCTTATGTTCAACAAAAAGGCCTTTTGTTAGATATCTTGCATTTATCTCATAAATAAACATATAAATTTAAATAGACTTGGTTTGAGGCAAGGAATATCTGATATATAATTCATCTGAACTGTCTCCCATAATTGAATGTGCAAGAGCGTATTGATTGATGAGGAGCTAAGAAAGCATTAAAAACTTTTTTCCAACAATTTTCATAGGACATTTCCAGTCATCTGAACCAGACTTTCAGTATAACCATTTCTTTAAGGGTATGAAGATCTATAGTGACAGTTTAACCATAATTTCCTAAACTGCCTTTAGGAAAATATATCACCATTTTCAGAAATCATACTTGGTAACAAATAATTATTCCATAACAAAATCTTTTCAATAAAGCATGAGGTAAAAAATGAAAAAATTTAATTGTCTCCAAGAACTTAGCAATCATTGAGATGTTTGCTCTTATTTGGAATGATCCTGCAAAATAAATATGGCATTTGATTAAGAGTTTTGGTCAACTTCCATAAAAATGTAAGTGGTTTTGATAGAGTATATCAAATTCTCTGACATATGTTTCGATCTTTTAAGCATCAAAACTAATCAAAGTGCACTCAGCTAACATTTTAATTCCAAAAGACTAAAAATTATTATGTGGCTAAATTAATGAAATGACAGATGTTTGAACTAATATTAGGTTCTTTACTGATAAAAATTATATTTCATCTGAAAATAGTAGTGTTAATATCTTGTGAAAAATTCCTCAGGCAGTTTAGTTAATTAAACATCTTCATCTAACACATCAGGTGCCACTGTGACTTAGTGATTAGAGGAAACTTACTGAACATTATTCTATGTTGAAAGTAGTAAACATCTGTACAAAATGGCGAGCTTTATCCCTCATACTGGCTCATCAGCCACCATCATATTGCTTTTCAAAGAATTTTCTGATTTCAGCATTCCTGGTCATCTGACAGGTAAGCATAAATAAGACCAAAGTTTGCTTTCCAGTTTGGAGGAAGTTATTCAAGGCCCTGCAAGTATGACAGCCCAATATCTATCAAAGATATTCATGTTTCTAAAGGGATATTTTAGCTAACTTCTGCAAACATTATGACTATGCTCTCTCGTAGAGATTTCCTACAACTTTTTGTATCTCACAAACACTTCAAGTTTTTCCTTTTCTTGTCATTCATTGATGCTTCTTCTACTATGACTCTTTTTACCCCTTTGTTTTACTGATAGTCTAATAGTTGAAGAAGCTGGAAGGAGCTGGGAAACCCAGAGAATACTCTAGCAACCTTCTTCTGTAAACCAAAAATTGGTGCTAGAATCACAGATGCATCCAGTCTCTGGATAGGACACGTGAACAGGGAACATTATCTGATTCACTTACTGAATATCACTTTTGGAATTTGGAGGACATTTACCTGGCAGCTCTAATGGATGAGAAAGACTCTCAGTTCTTTTGCCTACACAGCCCAGTTTCCCCTTTCAACCCTCCACCATTCTCTAAAACATTCTACCCCTCTGACATTTCTCTTTATACCTCAATGTGTCACCTCAGTCAGCACAAATTACAAACTAGCATTTACTGTACAGGAAGTTCTATATTGTCAACAGCATTGTGACTACTTTAGTCTAGGGGCAACAGTTCTGAGAACCTCCAGAACGTGCCTAGGTGCATAGCACAAAGTGCTCCAGCACAAAGGTTAAAAGCACAGATTTAGTAGTTGGGCAGACTTCCCATTGCCCATTATAACTCTGTGATCTTGGGTAAATCACTTAACTTCATGATCCTTCAGTTCCCTGATATGTAAAGTGAAGCATGTCATGGCTGTTGTGTTTGGCTCCCAATATCATTCCACTTTAAATGCTTCTTTTAAGATAATTATCATCCAGGCCCCCTTGCCAGTTATTGTTCCATGGATGGGGAGGCTTGAGCTACTTGGCATAAACAGAATACAAAAGAGAAACTAGTTCTGTTGGATGTGGACAAGGAATTTTGATGCCCCATTACTGGTGGCTGATACCTCATGACCATGAGAATGACCTTAGGATAAAGCCAACAACGTAGGGAGGAAGGGAAAGGAAAGGTACTTAATCATGATTTTGAGAACCTGAATAGCCAGAAGCCTGCTCTTTCTCTACTTCTGGTTATCATCTCATCAGTGTGAGTTGCAGGCTATTTTACTTATGGCCAAAAACTCATAAATAAAAGAAAATAATAGACCTACTTCATAGAGCTTTCTAGTAAATAAAGAAAACAATCCATGTAAAGGAACTGGCTTCACATAGTGTCTGAGCTCATAGCAAGTTCTCAGTTAAACATACCCCATCGTTTGTACCCTCATATTAATGTGAAATTTTGAAAAATCTATTGTTGTTATTGTTGTTTTTCCAGCAAAAAAAACCCTAGAAAAGTGTCAACACCACTTTAATTTGGGGAGGGAACTTAGGAAGAGGAGTGGTGGTTAAGCCAGCTCTGACCCCTTTTTCGTCTCTCTTCCCAGCTACAGTAGGACTCTCTGATGAACCCTCTTGATGTCACATGTTAATTCTTAACCATTTTCTTCTCTTCTGATATCTTTTGATGCCCACTAGGTTTGCATCTAGAATTTTTATTCTGTCAAATGCCTTGAGATCAACACAAAATGGAATTAATGATAAAGGGGAAAAAATCAGTGGCTTTTTTCCTTTGATTTATGTTTTTGAAAAATTACAAAGTGATATACACACACAGAGAGACATAAGAGATGCGGACAGGATTGTGGCTCATGGGTTCCATGCTCCCTTATGCCAGGAAGGAGTGATAGCTTTTATGTTTCAAGACAAAAGAAAAACAATGACATTAGCCTGGGACCACAAAACAGCTACTGGCAACATTTGGTTTTGAAGGTGCTGAGGAGACTCAGAAAATAAAAGTGGATTTTCTGAGGGTAAAAATGCTGACTATTCAGAAGTCTGATTGCAGAGAGAAGGTAAACTGTACTTCCCTGGCCTCAGTGGTAGGGAAAAGTGGGGGGTCCCAGCAGTAGTGTGGATCTACTGCTTGGTGACTGGTGGGGAGTCTGTGTGTTCATCCATGTCTTTCATTCTTTTCTTTTTTTTTTTTTTTGAGACGGAGCCTCAAGCTGTCACCCTGGATAGAATGCAGTGGCATCACAGCTCACATCCATGTCTTTCTGACCAGCAAATGTTACGGCCTTGAGAACTGGGACAAGGTCCTCGGGGATAAGCCTGCCATGACACCAGCTGAGTCACTTACCTGCCTTAATGAGAATCATGCAAGCCTAACCCATGAGCAACTTAACAGCAACCAACAAGAACTGTCGTCAGAAGCTTTTCCACCATTCTTCTGAACCACAGAAGCCCTGGAAATCCTGGTGTCCCACTAGGAAGGATCCCTGAGTCATAAAATATGAAAATATGAATCTTTTACCTTTTCTTTAACCTTAAGCATTGAAGCTTGGAGTTAGATATGACTCATTTTAGAAATGTAAAGAAATCTTACATTTAATATACCTAAAATGTCCTAATAATAATAATAATAATGATAATATCTACCTGTTTCAGATACCTCTTAAGCAGATGGCTTGCCTAGTTACCTAAAACCATCTACTGCTTTCTGTTCTGACACCTGTAGGCCAAGCCTGTCCATTCCTAGGCAACTCTGAAAATTATTCTTGCCTGTTTTTTTTTTCTTTTATTATCTTCACTTGCTACAGTTAACCCCTGGATATTAAAATCATTTTTAAAAATCTTAATGTTTTTCCTTTTTATGTTTTTATTTCTCTTTCAATTTATGAACCAAAATTTATGATCATTTATTACAAAGATAAGTCAATGTCTCTGCACATGTTAGGTAGTAAAACAGGTTGTACAGTATTAGCAACATGTCCCATCCAGAACATCTCTCTACCTGACAAAGTGTTTAAAGAGGAAACACTTAGTGAAGGCATTAAGAACAAAATGCATTTCCACGAAGGCAACATAGTATGCAATGCAGCAGAATGTGCAGATTAAAGCACACATCAACTTTTCTCTATCACAAAACTGTCCTACTTGTCATTTTTAGAAACTGGCCTATGAAGCATGTGCTTTGATCATTTATAATAGATTCTCTCTGACTGGTTGTCAACATGAAAATTAAAATGCCTAGTTGAGAAAGTACAACAGCAATTTTGGTATAAAAAAAAAGAGTAATCATTTGTTCCAATAATAAGGACATCATCAGTAGTCTAAATCAATCTCATATTGTTAGGAAGATTTATTCTTTTCCAAAATCACATGTCACATCTAACATATAAATTAAAGTAAACTTAGTATGTTTAATATTCATCATGTTCCTTCATCTACAGATCTAGAGATTGACTATAATTAATCAATGTATGACATTTTGTAGGGATCTTAAATGACTAAAAAATAATCCACATATGAAGAGCTAAGTTATTCACATTTTAAAATTAATTATCTTAAAACATAATTATGTCTCTTATCTTCTAACAAGTTAAAAAAAAATGAAGGAAATGAGATCAACAACCACAGCTTGGAATTTATTAAATACAGTTCTTCATTGACAATAAACTTTAAACAGCTTCAAAGAAGAACTGGCTTTCTCTAATATAGTTACAGCAGAGAGTAAAGTTTTGAATTTAAAGAAATTATCCTATGAAGAAAGGAAAAAATCAATAGCATCACTGTTACACTACTTACTTAAAAAGTGAAACACATGTTAGCTAGACTTTCAGTATAACCATTTCTTTATGGGTATGAAGATCTATAGTGACAGCTTAACCAGTATAATTATCTACATAGAAAACGCTTGGCCTTTTCTGTACTTCCATTGTTATACAAAATACAATATAGGCTTGTAACATACGTATTTTTAAATACCATGTGCCAAAATTGCTATGCTTATTAATATGTCACAATTTTAGCCTAGCACAAATGATTCTTATCACTGTCCTAGCCTAGCACACATGAGTCATGAGTAATAGAGACAAACTAAAATCCCTGATACTATGTATAAGTATGTGAACATAAATCATGGAGAAATTACTGAGATATAGGTAGCCATTTGTTTAAATTAAAACACCAAATGACAACATCCAATCATTTTGGAACAGAACCAAATCCATCATTTTCTTTGCCATAGACTAGATAGAACACCTTATATTTTATATCTTCACCACATTTTTTTTTTTTTGAGACAGAGCCTCAAGCTGTCACCCTGGATAGAGTGCTGTGGCAGCAACCTCCAATTCCTGGTCTCAAGCGAGTCTCCTGCCTCTGCCTCCCAAGTAGCTGGGACTACAGGCACCTGCCACAACGCCTGTCCATTTTTTGGTTGCAACAGTCATTGTTGTTTGGCAGGCCTGGGCTGGATTCAAACCCACCAGCTCAGGTGTACGTGGCTGGCACCTTAGCCCATTGAGCCACAGGCGCCAAGCCCTTCACTACATTTTTGACTATGTGTCCTGTCAATTGTCAGTTGTCCTTGAATTTATTTATATTGGATCTTAAACCTAATTCAGTTAATTCAACACCGAAGAGAAATCTTTTCCAGAATAAAAAAGTTTAAGAAAAAGTTTTTCTTTTCTATGAAGAATACCATTTTCCAAACTGTGGTGCCCAAATACTTGTTCTAGAGATATTAAGGTGTTCTTTTCTTAAAAGAGTGCTGTAATCAAATAAATTTGAAAAACTTTGTAAACTGCATACAGTCCTACAGAAATGTACATTATAATATTTTTAAAGACCCAAATGGAGATGAAAAATTTAACAAATAAATTTAAAAATATACTAGTCTTAGCAAAATATTAGACACTATGAAAGAAAAAAATCCATATATTTGAAGTCATATCAATAGAAAGTATTCAAAATGAAGTTCAGAGAAGTGAAAAATGACTAAGGAAAAGTGAACAAAACATTAGGACCAAAGGTTCTATAACAAACATGTACGTATGTCTAATGTATATGTAATTAGAATCTGAGAAGGAAGGAGGGGGAGTGAAAAAAAATTAAAGAAATAATTACTAAATCTGTTAAAAATGAAAAACTCATAGAGCTAAGAAGATCAATTGGCCTCAAATAAAATAAACCTAAAGAAAACCATGCCAAGACACATCATAATCTAATTGTTGAAAGTTAGTAATGAAAAAAGAAATCTTAAGGAAGCCAGAGGAAAGAAGAGACATTACTTAGAGAAGAACAAACATAAGCATGACAGCAGACTTCTTATCAAAAACTATGCAAGTCAAAAAAAATGAGAATGTCACTTTCAGCTACAATGGAGAAATAAGGATCATACTTTTTCCTACTGTCTTAAACAACTACAAACAGACAAAATATATGAAGCAATAGTTTTCAAACACTGTACAACAGGCAATACAAAACAATGATTCTTGAGAATAGGGAAACAAATTTAACACGATCTATAATTACTCCAGCTTACTGCCTAGACAGAATTTACAAATTTTAGTTCCAGGAGGGAAAACCCAAACAGAGCTGGAAGTCTCTCTAAGTTGTAGGGGGGAGTTTTGTATTTCCTATGTCTTTTATTTGGGTTCATGTGATGCCCTAAAAGCCATATGCATAATTTTTATAGACATTTCTCTCTCAATATTCAGCATATAATGCTACAGTAGGACAATGCCCTTAAGATAATTAGAAAGAGTGTTTTCTTTTGTTTTTTCCTATAATAGATATGGGGCGAGTCTACTCAACACTGTCTTAAATTTTTTTAGAGGTCTTAAGAAAGTCATAGCCACATGTTCATCTGTGTCTCAAAAATTATTTCACATTGATAATCATTTCCTAATGGAGAAAGCAAACATAAGTGTGAATATGAACTCAGCAATTCCTAATTTCTCTATATAGTCCTCTTACATTTTTCTTGAAAAATTTGAACATTTCTTTCAATTGATCTCCTACACCTTTTTAAAGAAAATAAACCAACTGACACATTTAACATTCTACCTAAAAATCATCTTACCAAGATCCTAAAGTATATTAAAATTATCTTTTCTACAAGTTACTGCAGGTAACAGTTTTCTGGTTGTTTTATTACTATGTAACATGGGTTACTATTTTTCCAATCTTCAATAAGATCATTTTTCTGAACTTCTTTTGAGCTTTTGTTAAGCAATTTTCTTGCCATTTTTTTAGGCTACCAATTTCCTTGCCATTACTTCTGCCTCTACTAGCATTTTGCTGTCTGAATAGAGAGTTACTTTTGGGTCACTAGAATGCTAGGGTATTCTAATCAAAGGTTCAGCTTTTCATATGCTTGGCCATTTGATAGCTGATACAGTTGCCAGTATTTTCTTACTTTCCCATATATCCTTAGAATAAATCCCATCTTTTTTGGTAAATTGACCATATAACTTCTTGCCCCAACCAGGACATCTCTGAAAGTGCAAGTGAATACTAATAATAATTATTCTCAGGTAACAGGCAACAAGTGAGACTCTTCAAGGCAGAAACAGATGTATGCTTACTACGTTTTTAGATAACCTGGGTATTTCTCTTTGATGCAAGAATTATAGATACCTGACAAGGACATTACAAATACACTGATAAAATCTCCTACTTGAATAAATCATCTTAAATATTTTAGATATAGTTAAATTTTGAAAAATATTGCTAGCTCTGAATCTTTAGTAACTGATTATAAACCTGATGAAGGTTTCTATACATTTCAAGAAAATCTTATATAATCTTGGGCCCCAGTGATTTTTTTAAGAGTTTTGGTTGTAAGTATTTAGGCAAATCAAGTTTTTACTCTTTTTACAAATTGTTTACTTATAATGAAATCTACAGATAACAATAAAGTATTTTTGAATGAATTAAGCTCAATGACAGTAATTAGATAATAACATATCATTTACTATATTAATAATATACCCAGGAAAATTAATTTGACAAATTCAACAGCCCAGCTGACTTCCTACCCGAAATCCAAAAATGTGAGAGTTAAAGACGACACCACACAGCAGTAAAGACCCAATCCCAATCTAAGGTTCTTTTTATGGGCATTCAAATGGCCCAGCAGCTCCTGAGATTCTTTGTTGAGAGCTATATAAGTCAGCAGAGAGTTGATTCTATTCTCCCAGTGCCTCAGTCTGCATGCTGAATGCGAAGAAAACATGGCTAGTTTTCAGAAACTCTAGAAGCTAAGATGGCTAAGGATGATCTTCTAACTTAGAGGAAATAGAGCTAAGATTGCTAAATGCATGAATTACATGGGATTTGTCCATATTTCCATGTTTCATACTATGCTATTTGATTCCATATTTGACTGGCATGCTAGGAAATCTGTGTTCATGAAGTACATAAGAACAGCATTACCGGGTTCTGGTTAATAAATGTTCCAGCTGTTACCTATTACAGGAAGTAATTTTTTTTTTTAGGAAGGAAAATGATTGTTGAACAGGAAGTAATTTTGTCTAAAGAAGCAAAACATTCTTTTCTTTTCCTAACTAAAACTTGTGGACTCTAAATATGCCATTCACAGAAAATGAGTATAGAAGAACTTAAATTTAGGTACAAATTTTACCATCCAATATCTAAAGTTATTTTTTTCAGAGTGATAGAGAATTAAGTCATTGGATACTCAAGCACAGCCTGTCTGTAAAAGTATAATTTATATCTGGAACACTTTGAATTCTACCATCTGACATTTCTTGACAAAATATGTGGGCAGCATGAAGCAACCTGGACATGGCATTGGAAGAACACTGACATGAATGTATAAACCACTTAACTACTGTGGAAAACTTATGTCTGTGGCCAAGTTATATACAAAATAGTAAGTCTAAAGTAAAGCCAAGGGGCATGGAAAACTTCAGAGAGGTCTTCCTGAAGATAGTCATTTTTAAACCAGTTTTTTCTTCTAAAAATGGTGATCTTAGACTAAAGTAGCTCCAAGTGATCTTCCATGCTTGAATTCCCAAATTGCTAACGCATAGGTTAGCAAACTTTCTGAAAATGTAAGCACTAAAACCAAACATTGTTTTAAGTATTCCTATTTTTACAAAGTAGTAATTGGTATTTTGTTTATATTTCCTCCCTAGAAATATATTATAAATGCAATGTGTGTGTGTGAATATGCTTAGCTTATAAGAAATGTAATTATTTGTCATATTATTTTCTTTCCTTTATAAACTCATTTTCTTCTTCCAGTCAACAGTGCAGAATCAGTGTGGGAGAGGCTCTGGCTCTGGAGTGTATCTATTACATAGCTGGGATGAAATGGACATTACAGACACAGGGGCAAACATGTGTCCACCTGACTTAGTGCCACCTAAGGGCCTGGGAACCCTTCCTCTAGAGGAATTTCATTTTTTGGTTTATGCAGGAGCCAATTTGTGCTTATATGAATACACTGATGCTCTGGTTTTCTCAAAATTTATGTTCAGGGAGCTTAATCCCTAATGCAATAGTGCTGAGAGGTGGGACATTGAAGAGATGATCAGGTCCTGAGGGCTCTGCCCTCATGGATGCACTGATGCCATTATTGCAGGTTTGTTATTGGGGGAGTGGATTCCTAATAAAGGGATGAGTTCAGCCCCATTGATCTCCCACACTGGTCTATCTCTTGCCATTCTGCTTTCTGCCATGGGATGACCCAGCATGGAGGCCTCAATAGATGCTGATCCCTCAATCTTAGACTTCCCAGCCTCTAGACTGTGAGAAGCGTTTCCTTGTTTACAGATGACCCAGTCTATGGCATCTGGGATAGCAGCACAAAACAGACTAGGACACTCACTAAGGTGGAGCTCTGCCCCTTGGGTTTACTCGGTACAAGTCACAGTATTTCCATCTTTCGGTTTACTCTTTACAAGTCACAGTATTTCCAGCTTTGCTCTTTGCTGTGAATAAGATGGCAGAAGCAGTCTCCAAGGACTTTAAAGTCCTGAAAGCATTTGATAAGGGTTTCAAATTAAACTCAGATGTTAGTATCCAAATCAGAGGGCTTTTTCTGTATGATGAACTTTAAGATGATACTTTCCAGACAGATGATTGTATATAAACCATAAAAATTACCATGGATCCCTAAGCCTAGAGTCAAAGTGAAAACAGAGCTATCTCCATACTATTCACCCACATTTGCTAAATTCCAGTTACTTTTGTCTCCTCCACTCTACATGTATCCTTATGCCCATGTGATCCTAAATTGTGGGAAGCTTTCAGAGAGCCAAGCTGTCTAACATCACCCAGCAGTGAGTTTCAGAGCTGACCCGCCTTCGTCGACTGGAAAGACTAGATTTTTCCATTACACCACACTTTCTCTCAGGACATGGTGAAAAGGAAGTTGAAAAGTTATCCAAGAAATCATTTAACTCACAGCCTCCTTTCACTTGAAAGTAATGATGTCAAGTGAAAAGCTTTGCCCAGAGCCTAGGAGAGCAAAACCTGCATCCCAAAATGCTAAACCTCAGCTTATTACCCTTTTACCTTGTGTGAGATTAATGTAAAATTTTATAATACATTGAATGTTTCTTGCACAATAATTCTTTTCTAAGCTGCTGTGTCCTCCACAGTTGCCTTAACACACAGCAATTTTGTTCCAAAATTAATAGGAAATACAACAAAATGCAATTAAAATTATTATCACTCTGTGTGTAAGTTATTAAAAACTTACCCAAGGTTATGCACACAACGTTCATGATTTTGCCCTTGGCCAATGTGGAGAACATTCAGATTATAGAATGTCAGGCCTGGAAAGGGTCCAGAAGAAGACTGATGGAAAATGCAAAAGGCTCCTTCCTTCTGTAGATGAGGAAGAGAGGCCCAGGGAAGGTGATCCCACCACTCAATGTCATGGCATGAATTAGTGTTTCTGTTTGCACTTTGATCTTCTGATGCACTCTGGTGCCCTTTCCACTTCATCACCTTTCTTTCCTTTATCTAAACTTACTTGTTTTTATCTCTGCATAGCTAACTCTAAGAAAAATCTTTCTAAGAATAAAAAAGATACAGAATTTTTAAAATGATAAACCATAGGGAAATACAAAATAGCTGCTCTACAGGCTATCAATCTCAATGCAAGATGATGTCTGGCCCTTGTCTCCTTTAGGGAGGATTTACCCAGGGAAAGCCTTATGGTAGAGATGACTGTTGAACTTGCTTCTGACTTCTCTTTTCAGTATCTTTTGGTATGAAGTACTGAATCTCAAGCTTTTGTTTTATTTTTACCAGCTGCCATTAAGGTATTTTAACAATCTAAAAGTATTATTTTAAAAAGGATACCTAAACCCAAATCTTCACAAAGCCCTCGTAGCTATATTTCTGCTTATTTTTCCAATACTGTCTACCCTGTCCTTTGTGGACGTCCCTTACACTAAGCCTTACAATGTGCTGTCTTTTGGAAAATGAGTCATCTTTCTTATTGGTATAATCATGTAAATAAAAAGACATTAAAAGTTCTTTGCCTTTCCTAGAGGAGCAAGTCTTCATAAACTTTACCAATACATGGTATTTAATATTGCCAAAAATAATAACTACATAATCCATTCATTTGTGACTAAGCCCTCTCTGCCCCCACAACATTTATTTTCCTTATGGGTGGGCCTCTTTAACGGGAAATTAACACTCCCCTCAAAATTCTTGGTTTAATGTAACTTGGATCTTAAAAAATTCCACACCTAGAAAAAGGGCACTCACCCGCAGCAGCTTCAATCACATCTCATCCCAAAAGGCCTTCTAAACTCTCGTCTCACCTGGATACTCAGAACTCTCCCACTTGCCTCCAGATTTCCCTTTCTCTCCCCTGCCATTTTCTCCAGACTCTTATTATCTGCGATATGAAATGCTGTGTGCTGATAGATATTGGCAGAACCTGGTTAAAATTCATTTCACATAGCTTGCTCTTACTTCAAAGGAACAAAGGAGTTTGGGGTCTCTTTCTTTCATTTCTTTTTTTTCAATCCCAAGAACAGAAAACCGAGTTATCTTTGTGGCGGTAAGCACAAAACTGGGTCTTTGTTTGAAAAGCAACATCTGATGTCTCCACTCTTTTCAACTCAAACAACTGGGCATTTCTGTACGAGGCATCCCCGTACCTCCGCTTTGGGATTTTGTTGTGTCAGGCGCTGCTGACAGGTGACAGACTGCTGTGTGAAGGGGGATGCTTACGCTCACAAAATTCCTGAGCCTGCAAGGGGAAGGAAAGTCCTCTGCCACAGACAGGGAGAGCGTATTTGTGGAGATTCTCTGCTCCTTTCACGCTGCAGGAATCTGGCCGCGTAACACGGCTCTCTCCATCCCTAACCAGAACACTGTCTGGGGCTCGCCCTGGGCCCCCTCCCCACCCTCTGCTCATCAGCAGCCCCGTGTGCCTTCAAATCACCAACCGCTTGCACCACCAATGTCCCAATAAATTTCCAGCCAATTCTGCATCACAGGCATTGAGCCCATAAATAATAACCGAAAGTGTGATATTTCAGCAAAACATAAAAACCGAGCGAATGTAACAGCCAAATCGTCGAACACAATCAAGGTATTTTGTACTGATTGATGGACACATATGGGATTTAAATTAAACAACCAAAAGGAAAAGGATAAAATTAATTGTTGCTTAGTGTAGGGACTCGGCACGGCGTTTTGCTGCCTGCCCTTTGGTCGACGCACCCCATTACTCCGGGTCAGCAGTTATAACAGCTCTAACGTCTAGCACGTAAACCATCATCTAGAAGCATTTGACTTGCTTATCGCCATCTGTCACTTAAAGAGATCTTACTGAAACTCCGCTGCTGTCAACCTCATAAGACACTTAATTTTTATATTACTGCTTAGGTTCTGGAGAGACCGTGGGGGGAATATTCCTGCAGTATTTTCGGTTGACTCTTTTTTTTGTCCTCCCTGCAGGAGGAAGATGTACTGGCGTATTGAACATCCACACTAGAGCTTGGACAGGGTGTACTGGAGGACACCACCGTTCAGCGTTGCTCGCTTTCTTTGCATGTAATTCTATGCACTGTCACCTGAAGCCAAATCAATAAACAAAATAAATAACACGATGCAGGCTCGGCGCCTGTGGCTCAACGGGCTAAGGCGCCAGCCACGTACACCTGAGCTGGCGGGTTCGAATCCAGCCTGGGCCTGCCAAAGAACAATGACGGCTGTAACCAAAAAATGGCCGGGCGTTGTGGCGGGCGCCTGTAGTCCCAGCTACTTGGGAGGTGGAGGCAAGACACTCGCATGAGCCCAGGAATTGGAGGTCGCTGTGAGCTGTGATGCCACAGCTCTCTATCCAGGGTGACAGCTTGAGGCTCTGTATCAAAAAAAAAAAAAAAAAAAAAAATCGCGCTGCACTTAATGGGCTTACAGAATTATAGGGTTTTGAGAGATGGCATGGTATCCTGCTAGAAGCCATAAAAAATACCCCAGCTGTTTCAGAGTGTGCAGAAAATATATTGGTTTTACATTTTATAATTTCAAACTCCCTTGTCAACAGGCAACTTATGTTACTTTATATTCCCCTCATCACAACCCACCATAATTCCTCCTGGCAGAGAAAAATAAAATATATTCCTCTGTGCTGACACTACTTATTGTTTTTTGTCTCCTATAAATGATTTGTGGCCCTGCTTTGAATTTTGGTAAGAAAGTAGATTTCCAGAAGCTTTTATAAGAAACAGCACATTCTACAGCTCAGGAGATTCCGTCTCTTAGGAAACAGGAAAAGGCCACTGACTCTTTCTCACAGCCATTTATGTTTTCTCCCATTTCTTTCTGCCAGTGTCCTTCAGGCCACTCTTTTCAGAGAAATTCATCAAGCAGCTATTGAATCTATTAATCCCTTGCTTTACTGTCCATCAGCCCGCATCTTTCCCAGGTAATCATTATAAGCCCTCTACAACCTCCTCTTACGGTCTAGGTCAGACTATCGCTTCCATTTCTATTTTATTGTTGATTCTGAGACTATCAAGTGATAATTGTCAAGGGCAAAGGGGGAGCCGACATCATTGTCCGGGAACCTTAAAAAGATTAGGAGCTCTGCCCAAGGTTTTATGCTTTGTCAGTTCCAAACACCTTGCCCAAACATTATCTATTCAAGCCATCAAAGAGGCGCTAGATTTTTTTTAAAGAAGAGTTGTACATCTTACACTGAGATAATTGTATCTTCATAGAACTTTTCTTCGGAGTCCTCAAGTTATAACCTGTTTTGACAAGAATTAAGAATCAAGGTGCCTACTGGGGGCTGGTAGAGGGTTTGTTTCTGGGTCCTGCCCTGATAGTCTCCAGGGATAAAAATGCAGGATCTCATTTAGAAGAGAACAGACAAGTTGCTTTCTCACAATGGCTCAAAGTCAAACCATCTCAGACGAAATCTACCTCATAGCTATTTATGAATCTCATGCTTATTTCAAGAAACAAAAACAAAAGAAGCAAAGAGGTAATAATGAAAATAACCACGCATAATAGCAGTACAATTATAAGCTGCAATTAAAGTTTCCATTTGAAAAATGTTATTAAGTTTCCTTAAAACACTTTTGTGCTTGGAATTACATTTATGACAATTTAAGTAATCAAGAATTACAAATAGTAACATGCACTGTTTTAAATTCTTTCCGAATTCAGTTAATCCTCACATCAGCCCTACCATGTGGGTGTTATTATGAGCCCATTTTATAGCTAAAGACTCAAGGCCAGAAAGGTTAAATAACTTGCTGGAAGTTACACAGCTACAAGTAGTGGAGCTGAAATGTAAACCCATGTGCTGGATCCAGAGGTGACATTTTAACCATTTACACATGTGCTTCCCAAATTACTATTGTGGTGTTTTCTCCTTTCTTTGCAAATCATTTGTCATATTTTACTTATTTCATGAAATGTCCCAATAAACATCTCCCCATTTTTCCAAGCCTGCGTTTTTGATATTAAACACATAAATTGAGTTTTAAACCAAGGATTCAATCTTCTTTCTTGAGTTAAATGGTGCTTATATGTAGAAATATAAACAAAACTCTCCATTTCCTCTTAACGTGGATCAAGTCACCAGGATTTACCCACCGAGGCAGGGAAAGATGAGGCAGCAAGATATCAAGGGAAGCAACAGAGAAAACACAGAATCTGGCAACAGCTCCTGTTCCCTGCAAACTCACTAAGTGTTCCATAAACATGCTCTTTTTATATCTCCCCTGCAAATGTTTGAGCTATGCATATTTTCCCTACTCTAAAAATAAGAAAAATAAAGTTTATGATTACACAGCTAAACTTTGTTACCCAGTTAAGTATGGGAATCAGGTTTCAACCCAGGCCCCTTCTACCTGCAGAGCCCAGCCAGAGTCCTCACTCCTTTCTCTGTTCTGAATTGATGGCAGTTAGGAAGGCACATCAGACTCTCCCATCCAGTAACCCAAATTCACCTCTCAGAAATGTTGCAAACATCAGAATTTTGTTTAAAATTTACTGGAGGAGCATCTTGCTCTGTATGTTAGACTTAAATCTCCGGGGTACGGAATTATTTGGTCTGCTTCTCAAGAGAACGTGTTCGATTTTATTTCATTAATCTGAAGTAAGTAATTCATATTTTCACAAAACCTCATTTCCATTCATTCAGCTGCATTGAAGCTCATTCCCTGTGGCTGGCTTCCTCATTGTTCAGGAGAGATTTCATCAACTAATTGAAAGGAACCCAGCTCTGTCCTCAGCAGAGCTAAATACATACAACAATTTCACCACCAATGCCAGACACATTATCAGTGTCCTGATCTTTGGCCTTTGATACTTCCAAGAGATGTCCCAGGGGAAATCTGTAGCTGGAATGTTAATCTGTTGCTTCTCTGACCTTCTACACATGTACCATATTATTATTACAAATCACATGCTCCTCTTTTCATGCTGTCATTTTGACAATAGAACCATCGGGTGATTCATCTTTCAACTAGATGGCTGGAATAAAGTGCATCCCAGTAAGTGAAATCAGATTGGCTAATGGTATTGTTTAAAATGCAATAACATTTCTCCCCAGAAATCCACCCAGATTTCAAAAGATACGTCATGCCTGTGGGATGCTCTGCCACAATTAGCTACCGGTGATTCATCAAAGGGTCCCAATGTGGAGATTTCTTTTTAACTTTTTTTCTCAACATGCTTTGGAAACATAAATTAGTCCCTGAATTAGATCTGTGTGGATTTATCACTCAAGTTCCCTGTCTTTACCCTCTTTCTTCTTTCATCTGGCAGATGTTTATTTCATCTTCAGATTTACTGAAAGTGTTGCGAAGGTCCAAGAGCATTTAGCAATACTAAAAAGCTATTTCTTTTAAGACTCTGCTCAAATGTCAAAATGCCACCTCCTCAGAGAGGCCTTCTTTTGACCACCCCACATAAAATAAACCCACTCCTATTAGTATCTCTCCTCTTTATCCGTCTTTATTTTTCTTTATAACACCTCTCGTCGCCTGTCACATGATATATTTATTCATTGGTTGAGTCTGTTTCCCACCACCAGAATGGGAGTTTCATGACTACAGAAACTTGAACTGTTTGTTCACTGCTATCTTTACAAGTGTTAGAACAGTGGCTGGCTCAGAACATCAATTAGTTTTATATTCTTTTAGGAGATGGTCAATCGGATGTTGCCATGAGAGGAAATGCAGGAGAGGCTTAGGAAAGCAAAGTTTATAATACTCATGGATCCTAGAGACAGGAGCCACCACAAGCCAGCAGGGTCACTTGGGAAAGACACCGGATGGTCAGGAAGTAGAAGATGAGGTGATGGGAAGACTTCTGAGGAAAAGCAAGGCCAGCAGGGTGAACACTTTAAGATTGGCTGGTTTGAATAAATGTGGTAAGCTTTGGGCTATAGGGGTGGTCCCTAGTTGCCTGGCCCTGGTCTTAGGATGATGAAGGCACAGGAATATGGCTTCCTAAGGTCTAGGTGCCAGAGGAGGTGTGGTTCTGGACTGTGTTCAGGGTCAGTGGTCCCAATTCCCCGAACCCAGTTGACCTGATTCAACTACTCATCTGAATTAGAAAGTTCAACTGAGGCACAAGAGTAACTGAAAGTAAAAATGAATGGGAACAGAAAATAAAACTGGAACAGCACAGGCTGTGAGAGCAAAAGTAACCTGCGCAAGTTTCAGCATAACAAAGAGAAATTTTATTTAAGAACAAAGAGAAAGTTTAGAGCACTTCCAGAGTTGGAAGTGGGTCCCTCTCATGATGGGAGAAGAGGTGAGGAGATGGCACACAAGAACAGGGTAGGGTCGTAAATACCTTTTCCTCTCAGTTTGAAATTGGTTATAAGTCTTTCATTGACCTCTCTGCATCTCCAGGAAGTATTGCCCTTTTCTATTGGCCATTTTATTGTTTCTTTCTATTGGTCATTCGTTACCTAGGTTACTTCATGTTCATGTTCACATCCTTAGGAGCCCTCCAGACTATCTGGTTCTCTAGGCCAGGTTTTTCTCTGATTTCCCCTCCCCTTAAAATCCTTTTCTTAGTGGCCCTTCTCAGATTGGTTAGTTTTCATATTAAAAACATGTGTTCTGGTAAGCTATTTGCTATCTCAACAAATTGTCTAACCCTGGGAAAGGCCATCTCTCCCAGTCAGAAAGCTTTTCTTTTTTGCAGGCGTCAAATCATACTACACAGAAAATTAAAAAATATCTATAGTAAGGATCGAAAGGATTCATATTTGCTCAATGCTGGGGAATCTTCCACAGTGAAGCAAGTAGATAGGACCATTTTACTACTGATGCGTATGAGTAATAATTTCACTGGTGACCATTAGGCATTCTTCTGTTACAATTGCACAATGAAAGCAGAGGAAAGAATATTAAGTGCATGTTACTACTTCTTTCTAGCCCTATCTTACCAAGTAAAGCATTTGAAAAATATACCATTGGAAAGCTCTAATCCGTTTTGTTTTTTGGATTCTTTTGCAATGTTTCATGCCTTATCATCATTTTTAAACATATAGCAAGTAACCAAGGTTTGTTTAAAAATATTTTATTTTAGATGCCAGGAAGTTCTGAAGCTGTTACAAATAGAGCTTTCATTTATACACTTGAGCCAAAGGCAGGCATACCTCCTTTAATTCCAGTTTTCTTTATTGCTCTTTGCAGATACTATGGGGCTTTTAATGTTTGTTTGTTTTACAAATTGTAAGTTGAGCAAGTCCATTGGTAACATTTTCCCCATAGCATGTGCTCACTTTCTGTCTCTGTGTCACATTTTCCTAATTCTCACAATACCTCAAACTTCTAATTACCATTACATCTGTTATGGTGGCCAGTGATCAGTGATCTTTGATGTTACTATTGGAATTGTTTGGGGTGCCATGAACCACATCCCTATAGGACAGTGGGCTTAATACACATTGTATGTGCTCTCACTGCATCACCAACTGGCTGTTCTCCCATCTCTCTCCCTCTCCTTGGGCTTCTCTATTCCCTGAGACAGAACAATGTTGAAATTAGGTCAATAAATTACACTGCAATGGCTTCTGAATGTTCTAGGGAAAGGAAGAGTCACACATCTCTCACTTTAAATCAAAAGTTAGAAATGATCAAGCTTAGTGAGGAAGACATGTTGGAAACTGAGATAGGCCAAAAGCTAGGTCTCTTGTACCAAAGAGTCACCTAAATTATAAAGGTAAAGAACAGTCCTTGAAGGAAAGTGATTACTTTCATTCTTGAAGAAAAGTCTTAAAGGAAGATGATCACTTTCCTTCAAGAATGATAAGAAAGCAAAGTGGCCTGGAAGTAGAGGATCCAACCAGCCACAACATTCCCTTAGGCCAAACCCTAACCCAGAACGAGGTTCTGCATCTCTTCAACTTTTTCAAGGCTGAGAAAGATAAGCAAACTACAGAAGAAAAGATGGAAACTCAGAGGTTGGTTCCTGAAGTTTAAAGAAAGAAGCCATCTCCCTAACAAAAAAGTGCAAGATGAAGCAGCAAGTGCTGATATGGAAACTGCACCAAGTTATCCAGAAGATCTAGCTAAGATCACTGATGAAGGAAGCACCAAGAAACAAGATATTTTCCATGGAAATGAAATAGCCTTCTATTGTAAGATGCTATCTAGGGCTTTTAGAGAGAAGAAGAAGGAAGAGGAGAAGGAAAAGTCAATGCCTGAATTCCAAGCTTCAAAGGACAGGCTGACCTTCTTGCTATAGCTAATGTAGTTGGTGATTTTACATTGAAGATGATGTTCATTTATCATTCCAAAAATTTCAGGGCCCTTAAGAATTAATGCCAAATCTATTCTGTTTATGATCTATAAATAGAACAAAACCTGGGTGACAGCACATTTGTTAACAGTATGGTTACTGAATATTGTAACCCAGTATTGATAACTACTGTTTGGAAAAAAGGAAGATTTTTTTCAAAATGTCACTGCTCACTGACAATGTACCTAGTCACCCAAGAGCACTGAAGAAGATGTACAAGGAGATTAGTGTTACATTCATGCCTGCTAATGAAACTATTCTATAGCGAAACTATTCTACAGCCCATGGATCAAGGAGTAATTTCAACTTCCAAATCTTATTATTTAAGAAATACCTTTTAGACTATAGCTGACATGGATGGTAATTTCTCTTATGAATTCAGGCAAAATAAATTGAAACACTTCTGGAAAGGATTCACAATTCTTTATTCCATTAAAAACACTCATGATTCATGGGAGGAAGTCAAAATACGAACATCAACAAAAGGTTAAAAAAAGTTGATTCCAACTCCCATGGTTGACACTGAGGAGGTTCAAGACTTTAGTGGAGGAAGTAACTGCAGATATCATAGAAATAGAAAAAGAACTAGAATTAGAAGTGAAGAACAAAAAAATCAAAATATATTAAAAAAAAAAAGAAGTGAAGTCTGAAGATTTGACTGAATTGCTTCAATCTCATGATAAAACTTGAATGGATGAGACATTGTTTCTTATGGATAATCAAAGACAATGGTTTCTTGACATGGAATCTACTCTTGGTGAAGATTCTATAAACATTGGTAAAATGGAAACAAAGGATTTAGACAATTATATAAACTTAGTTGATAAAGCAACAGCATTGTTTGAAAGGGCTGATTCCAATTCCGAAAGAAGTTCTATTGTGGATAAAATGTTATCAAATTGCATCATATTCTACATAGAAATCTTTCATGAAAGAAAGATTAGATCGATGCAACAAACCTCATTATTGTCTTATTTTAAGAACTTCCCACAGCCATCCCAAACTTTAGCAAAACTATTACCTTGATCAGTCTTTGGCCATGAACATTGAGATAAGACACCCCTCCAACAAAAAAGACTCTGATTCCCTGAAGGCTAAGATGATTGTTAGCATATTTTTAGCAATAAAATATTTTTAAATTAGCATATAAACATTTTAAAATATATAATGACATCACATACTTAGTATATCATAGTATTGTATAGATATAAATTTTATATGCACTTAGAAACCAAACATCTGTGTGACTCTCTTTATTGCAATATTCACTTTATTGTGATGATTAGAACTGAATCCACAATATCTTTCAGGGTGACTAGAATCATAATAACTGAAGTGCCTTCTAAGATTAGAAGATGATGTGTGTATGTGGTGGTGGTGGGGCACCCTCAAGACCCTCTCTTATTATTAAGAAAGCTTCCAAAATGGCATATAGCACTTCTGCCCATTTGCAAACAGCCCAATAAAAGCCAACACTGTAAGGCATATTTAACTCGGTTCATGGCAGATTATGTATTTTTGCAAGGTACATTAGTGGCCTGAAAGAGTTCATTCTACTTCCCAAATTAACAAACTCATAGCAAGTAACAACTTCTGCATAACTGCAGGAAATGCTTCAGGATTTAGTTAGGTGTAAAGGCTATAAATGATTCATCTTCCTTGGATCCTCCATAGAGTATAGTTATTTTCTTCCCCTGCTGAGAAAATGATCAGTCTCCCTTAGGGGATGTGATGATGACTACATTGACACAACAACAGCAATTAAGGAGAGTTACTATGGAAATCCACATCACAATCCTAAATGAGGATGGAATGGGCCAGATAAGGAGTTGTGAAAAGGTGCAAGTTATGATCACCTGTTTAAAATCATTTTTCATCATTTTTGTTTAATAAATCTACTTTTCATCTCTCATCTCCAGAATACCTCTATACTCTTCCCAAAAATGTTATTAAATTTCTAGTCAACATTAATGTTGAACTCCTAATCTCATTGACTACAAGCAGGTATAACCAGAGAATGGAGAACAAAAAAAATGTCAGGAGAGGTAGGAAGGAGAAGGGAGATATGAACTGTAATTAAACCATAGTCTTCTAAAACATAGGATCAAATGTCTGGGGGAGAAAAGATGATCCCAAAATGCTATTATTTAATCATAGAAGCAGTCTCAAACAGCAGTTTTGGGGTTGATAAATAGGGTGTGCTGTAGGGTAGAGAAAAGGAAGTAAATCGTGTCACTGATTCAAATTACAAGTCTCAAGGAAGGAGAGAGCCCGAAGAACGGCAAGAATCCCTGCCCTTCCTACAGTCCTAGAAGAGAATTCACACAGATTTTGACTTTCTCACAGTGGACTGTATGGCTAACAGTGTCTTCTTTGAATGGCAAATTAAACATTGTGGCTGCTGCTTTCAAAAGATGTCAGTGGGAGCAAAAAATGAACACACAGAGCCATCAGCCTCAGGGACATTTCTTTTTGAGCAGGATCTTGTATCCTTTCAAATCTCACTCCAATGTGTACTTTGCATGGTTATTGCTTTCAGTCTTTATTGTTAGCTTCCTCTAAAGAAATTTGTAAAAATGTAATGACAAATCCCAGAGCTGTGGAAACCTGCACAGAACTCTTCTAATTTCTATTTCATCTCAGTGGAGACTGAATTGCGCAGGTCAACTTTTCATTCAAGGGAGATAGAAACAAGAGAAAGTTTGTTTGAGTAAGTTCTTAGTTAGGAGTGAACTGAAATTCATCAGTTTTAATTTACTGTTTTATATTCAGCAAAAAAGAAAGAAAGAAAGAAAGAAAGAAAGAAAGAAAGAAAGAAAGAAAGAAAGAAAGAAAGAAAGAAAGAAAGAAAGAAAGAAAAGAGAAAAGAAAAATAGAACAGCTTTTAAAATTTGAAGCCCTTGTATGGGCTCCAAAGATACAAGCAAGATCAAAATATAATGAAAAAAATCAAACTCTCAAAATCATTAATTCACTCAGGATGCATTAATTGAGCACTGTCTGGTGTGAGGGATGGTTCTAGGCCCTAACCACAGCCATGCAGACCAGACCCCTGGAGATTACCTGGACAACTGTTTGCCCTGTAAAAGCTGCCAAGTTGTCCACTGAAGCCATATCTGATCCTTCACCTGGGCTCTGAATCTCATTCCTTGTCCCCTTCCCAAATTTGCAGGGACTACTGTAAATTAGTTTCCTGTTGTTGTTGTCATAAATTATCACAAACTTAGTGATTTAAAACAATGCACATTTTTTGTTACAGTTCTGGAGATCAAAATTCTAAAATGTTTTATGGGGCTAAGACCAGAGTGTCAAAGGAGCCACATTGCTCCTAAAAGCATTGTAGATGCTCTCTCTCTCTTTCTCTCTCTTTTTTTTTAATAGATGAAAATGTTTCATTTCTTTTCTGATGGGGTACTGGGGCTGGTTTGCACAGACTCTACCTTTTAATTTCAAAATATTAATTAAGGGGTATAAGTGTTTATCTTTCATGGTATTTTTTATTAAAATAATGCTTAAGTTGGAGCTTTTGGTGTGCCCAGCACCCAAATATTGTTCATTGTACCCAATAGGTAAGGTTTTATCCCACATCCACCCTCCTACCCAACCTCCTTCTTGATTTCTCATGTGCGTTATATCACTTCATGCCCATCTATTAGCTCTCATTTATTAGTGAAAACACATGGTATTTGATTTTCCATTCCTGAGATACTTCACTTAACATAATGGCTTCCAATTCCATCTATCCACATGGCTGCAAATGACATTATTTTATTCCTTTTTATGACTAAGTTGTACTCCATGGTAAATATATATATACTGGGTTTGTTGATCTTTTTGTATCTGGCTGTCTACTTCTCTAGCAAGATGAGGAAAGTTTTCCTCAATTATTCCCTCAACTAGGTTTTCCAAGTCTTATACTTTTTCTTCTTCATCCTCAGGGATGCCTATGATCCTTATATTTGGCTTTTTTACATAATACTATATTTCTTGTACACTTTGTTCATTCTCCCTTATTCTTTATTTTTGACTGACTGGGTTATTATGAAAGACTTGTCTTCAAGCTTTGAAATTTTCTCTTCTGTTTAATCTAGTCCTTAAAACTTTTCACTGTGTTTTATATTTTCTTAAATGAATTTTTCATTTCCAGAGTTCTATTTGGTTTCTTATAAATATGCATATCTCTTCAGCAAATTTTTCATTCCTTTCCTGAATTGTTTTTCTGGTTTCCTTGAGATGGTTTTCCATTTTCTCTTGTATCTCATTTAGCTTCCTTACATTCTTTATCTGTCATTTCAGTATTTCCATCTTTATTGGGATCCATTGCCAGAGAGCTGGTGTGCTTCTCTGGATTTATTGTTTCATTCTAGTATTTTATACTTTTGGAGTTCTTATGCTGGATTCTTCTCATCTGGTACAGTTGTCACTTCTTGTTTTTGTATTTTCTATTGTTTAGATGGGAGTTTTTTTCTCTTCTGTAACATAAGTGTTTATCTATAGCATATGTTGGGTGAAGACCTCTGGCTTTGCTTGTACATACTTTTATGGGTATCTAGGTTCTGGCTGGATACCTTGGTTGTAGATATATTTAGTGGGGTGGTTTACTCAGTTGTTAGTTTTTTTGTAGGCTGTACAAGTGGTATACTGTGTTTGTAAGCAGATCCTTGTCATTATTTTTTGATACTTTTTTTTTACCCTGGGTAGACTGCCATGGCATCATAGTTCATAGCAACATCAAACTCTTGGGCTCAAGCTATCCCCTTGCCTCAGCCCCTGAATAGCTGGTATTATAGGCACTTTCCATGACACTCAGCTAGTTTTTCTATTTTTAGCAGACAGAGTCTCACTCTTGCTTAGGCTGGTCTCCAACTCATGAGTTCAAGGAATCTACCTGCTTGGGCCTTCTTAAGTGCTAGGATTACAGGTATGAACCACTGCACCCAATCTACTTTGTCATTTTTTGACAAGGGAAGTTGAAGTCTATTCAATATTTTCTCTTTCCCCAATCCTGTGGTTTTTAAAATAGTGTGAATTATACTGTGATGCCCAGCTTAATATCTGACATAGTAAGTGGTGCATGTTGGTAAGGGTCAGCCATGCCTGTTTCCTCAGGACTCCAAGTTTTTCTGTGGTTGATCTCTGCTGAAACCTTGTTCGTTTTCTCTCTTCTCTTTAACTTTTTCCTGTCGAATTTCTAGTATGGTCTGACACTTTTGCCTCATAATTACACCTGAGCTATGTTTTGCTCATCTAAATTTCTTTTTCCTGAGAGGAACTAGTGACTAATGTCTCTAGTCAGCCATTTTGCCTACTTCCTTAGACCCCATTCTTTACCTTTTACAACTTTTAGAGAATGTTCTCATTCACATTTTTTTGCCTCATGGCTGGATCATTCAATGCAAGCTCCTGTCATTGAATCTCCTTCTGACTGTCCTGTCTCCTGCTTATGAGTACTATTGTGTTTACATTGGGTACCACTGAATAACCCAAGATAATTTCCCCATTTTAAGATCTTTAACTTAAATATATCTGCAAAATCCCTTTGATAATATGTAAAGTAGCACACTCACAGGTTGCAGAGGTTAGAATTTTAATCCCCTTGGGGGTTATTCCTCTGTGTGCTGCAGGAACCAAACACCATGATTTGTTTTTTCATTTTTTTTCTGTTATCTTCTGTCTCTTGCTTTTACTGCAAGATGCTATAGGAACACTTCAAAATAGCCTTCACTCTCCCAGCAACCATAGAAAACTGCTGTTTACAGAGTCACCTAGACTCTCATCATTGAGATATTAACCTGATGTACTTTTAGGAGTTATCTTTCTTCACAGTTGATAAGTATGATGTATTAATGATCATTCCCACCTCCTTATTAATAGTAATAAAGTAGCTCTCATTATTTAGTGTTTACCATGCTCCAGGCACTGAGCTAAACACTTTATAAACATTATTTCATTTGTTCCTTTCAGCAACCCCATGAATTAAGCATTATTTTCCACTCTTTATAAATGATGAAATGGCAGCTTAGAGAAAAAACTTCAGGTAACATATAGCATTTTCAAAACTCCTGTGTCCAAACCCTACTTTTCTTCCAGGTGACAAACCTGGACAACTGACTGGTCCTGGATGCTTTCATGCACCTTCCCCTTACCTAGTGAAACACCACCACTCAAGTATCACCAGCCAGAAATGTAGGTTTCAGTACAGTAACATGCTACACAAGTTGTAGCCTGGGAGTAATAGGCTTTACCTCTGGTCTAAGTGTGTAGCGGACTGTACCATGTAGGTCTGTGAAAGTATACTCTATCACGTTCATACAGTTACCTACCTATGTATTTCTCATCATTAGTGAAGTGTGGATGTACTAAACTAGCTTCCTAACTGAGTTCCCTGACTTGATTGCTCCCCATTCACTCATTCAGTCTACTCCCATTTTTGTGAGTTTATTCTGTATTGTGTTTCTAGAAAACACAATATTTTCTCTGGAAAATATAATTCTTATCCTGTCATTTCTATAATTTAAATTTTATAATCTTTTCCACTGGCCTTTTCATGTGCCTTCCCCAAGCTATCTTATTCCTTACCCAGTAAAATGCCACCACCCACGTGCCACCAGTCAGAAATCTGGCTTCTATTCTTCTCACAATTACAAACATCCACTCACCATTAATTCAACCTCCTAAGTGACCCATAATTTTTCTCCCTGACTTGATGACTCTCTGCACCTCTGCTCAGCAGCTCCCCTGTACTTCACACATCCTCCTGACTCTTTTATTCTGTTCTTCTTCTCTCAATAAACAAAGGACTAAATCAATAAAATTAGAAATAAATAGATGAACACTTAGGTAATTTTTTCTACTCAAAAAGAACTAAACTTATTTTTAGATGAATTACTTTATTTAATTGTAAAATTTTTAATAATAAAAATACTGAGATAAGGCTGACAAGACAGGCAAGTATGTAAATTGTTTAAAGGAGAATAATGTGGTGTTTTGTCTTTCTAGAAATAATTTTGTCAGTATTGTGAATCCTATTGGGATTTACTCCTCTAAAAATAAAAACCACAACCACAAATTTCTTTGATAAAAGTCCTTTTGTACCTTGAGTTACCTGAGATAGGTGAGAGACAATGTAATCTAGAGCCCATATTGTTTTTTTGAGAGAATCTATGAGACACATTTTGAATCTTTTTGTGTGCCTAAATATTACTCTGATTTATTTTTTGAGGTTTTAAAAAATTCCACTAACTTAACTTTTTCTCCATGCCAGCCTTTATCTCCAGGACATGTTTTTTTTGTTTGTTTTTTTTTTTTCTGACACTGCTCAGATATCATTTCTTAATTTTATAATGTTTTGCTGTTAGGAGGACCTGAGAATTTTAAAAACATTTAAGCTACATCTCCTTATTGTTTCATAGTCCTTCTCTCAACTTCTCTCTCTCTTTCTCTTTCTCTCTCTCTCTCTCTCTCTCTCTCTCTCTCGTTTTACTAGAAGCAGTGAGGAGAAACCAGGCAGCACCCATAATACTTTCCTTGGGAACAGTTTTAGCTTAGTAACTTATACTAAGTTTACCAGGCCAATGTTCTTTAGGTGAGTACACAACAGTGTCATTAATCTTTTTGTCATTCAATAATGAATGACAAAGCAAGGATCATTCCCCTTCCTCTAGTTTCTAATTACCATGTTTTTCACTTCATATTGACCATCACTAGCAACATTGCCAAAGTCTAGGTTTCTACTAACAGTCTGTTCCAGGCAATTTAGATTTCTTTATCATGATCTTTAACCTTCTTCCAGTATCCACTCATGCCCAATTTCAATGCTATTCTCACATTTTCATTTGTTTGTTATGGAAGAACCCCACTCCCAGTACCAAAATGTGTATTAATTGTCTATGGGTACATTACAAACTATCCCCAAGGCTCAGTGGCATAAAACAACACACATTGTAGGGTGCACTTACCTGGATCCATCAACGTAGGGTCTCTCACTCCTCATGGCTCAACTGGGAAGAATTCACCTCCCAGATCCTTCATGTAGTATGGATTTAGTCCTGCCTGGGCTGTTGAAAAAGGGCCTAAGTTCCTCAAAAGTTTTTGGTCAGGGTAGTGCCCATGACTCAAGTGAGTAAGGTGCTGGCCCCATATACTGGAGGTGGTGGGTTCAAACCCAACCCCAGACAAAAACTGAAAAAAAAAAAGGTTTTGCCAGATGTCTCCCTTTGTTCCCTATCAAGTGGGTCTTCCCACTGAACATATCCTAGCATGGTAGCTTACTTCATGAGGATGACAAAAGACTAGAGAATGTATCACGCAGAGATAGTTTTAACAAGACAAAAGTCAGTATCTCTTCATAACCTTTGTAACCTAATCATGCAAATGGAATTCATCACATTTAACGTAGTATACTCATTACAAGCAAGTCACTAGATGCAGATCATACTCAAGAGGGATATATGAGCACCAAGAGTCACCAGGAGCTGTGCCTAGGGTTGCTTACCTCAGAGCCCCAGCTGTCAACAAGAACAGCCTTCTAAGATTTAATCCATTTGGGAGAATATCTATGTTAAACAATGACTCCAGCTTAGGCATATTTAATATTTGATTACTAGCATGGATTAAAGGAAATTTTTCTTAAGGCTACTCCTCCAATGGAGCAAAACTAAAAACAGAGGTGGTTCTGCCTGATATCTAATCAAATAGGCATAGTTTGTTAAATACAGAAAAGTTAATAAGCTAAGTATTTAGGTAAATACAGATTTTTATCTATCTGCCTTTGCAAAAATCAAAGCTAAATGAAAAATGAAAGCAACTTAGTATAAGTGTTTACACACTGTTCACTTACCCAACAAGAAGAACATCGGGAATGAAAAGGATAGAGAAATCCTAGCCTATATTAAAGCCTCAGAAAGGAAGAGATACAGAAAATTTGCACATGTGAAAAATGTTAGCCAGATGGCATCCAGAAGTTCCTGGAATAAATTATGTATGGAGTAACGAATACATAGACAAGTATTCTCACAGCTATATGAAAGTATAAATACATACATACACACTAGCTCCCAAAGATTAAAACTTCAGTAGTATTAAAATCTTCTATTTGTGCAAGTGAGATATTTAAAAAATGAATGTGTTTTAGCTTCAGTTTTCTCATCTTTAATGGACTTTAGTGATATCTACCTTAGGAGATCATCATGAGGATAAAATGAAATCATAATGTGTAACTGTACACAGCTGTCAGCCCAGTGTCCGGCACATGGCAATTCCCCAGAAAACTACGGTTAGTCTTCCAAGGACTCAGTGAAACCAAATTACTTTATGTTGAATTTTCATGTATTTCTGGGTGACATAAATAATATTGAAAGAATTCATAACTGATGAAGAATTGGCCACATAACAAAAAAAATCTAGATTAAAAGTGAATAGTGGGGAATTGGGAAAAAATAATCAAAGGTATAGTTTCCTAAAGTTTAAGGCATTGATCACGTAATAAGAACACCTCTAGTAAATGGGCCTTTGAAGCTCAAGGCCACATCTAAATACCTTCCATGTACACACTATCTCCTGTAAGAAAGATGCTAAAAACCATATCAAACAGATCACCTGTCATTCGGGATTGACTGGAGACATGAGGTCACTTTGGGAAGACTAATGGTTTAGCAATTCTTATACCATTTTCATTCCTTTTTTGTTGTTGTTTTTCATTGTTTGGAGACAGAATCTCGCTCTGTCACCCAAGCATTGGTGTCATCTTAGCTCACAGCAACTTCAAAGTCCTAGGCTCAAGCAATCCTCCTGCTTCAACCACCTGAGCAGCTGGAACTACACAAGTGTTTCACAACATCTGGCTAATTTGTCTATTTTTGTAGAGACAAAGTCTTGCTCTTACTCAGGCTGCTCTCAAACTCCTGAGCTCAAGCAATCCACCTGCCTCAGCCTTTCAAAGTGCTAGGATTACAGGCATGAGCCACTGCACCCAACCCATAGTTACATTCTTTTATATTTTATTTTATTTTATTTATTTCTTTATTTGCAGTTTTTTGCCAGGCCCAGGTTTGATCCCATCAACTCCGGTATATGGAGCTGGCACCCTACTCCTTTGAGCCACGGGCACTGCCCTGTGTTACGTTCTTTTTTTTGGAAGGTGAAAGAAAGAAACTGATGTTTTATTAACAAAAAGGTGCATTTTATAGCAACACTAGTGCTTACTAACTTCACTAGCTACAGAAAAGGTAGACTAATAAAACCCAGAAAATTATTTCTTTTCTTTTCTAGAATATTCACTTTATTTATTTTGTAATATTCTAGATAAGGAAATATCTTGGGAGGAAAATTAAGGGGTTTAACATTTAGATAATTACACTAAATCCCTCATTCCTAATAAGCAAAACAACATACATTATTGATTTTAGAACTGAGCTGATGGGGAGCTTGTTGGTGATGTACAAAGTACTCTACACAGACAGGTTGACACCAGTGAAGGGTGAAACCAATTTACATTTTACCAATTTACTCCAGTGATGTTTTAGTTCCCGCCTTAGATCTGCATCTTAGGGGGTTACCCAGCTTGTCTTCTCATTAATTTGGCTCTGACTTTTACTCCAAAATCTGTGGGTTGTTGAAACACATGAAAAAATTCAGGTATGTCTCATCTAGGGAAAGTGTTTCTAAAAGAAACATTTCATAGGAAATTTCAGCCATTGAATTATCAAAACTTTCTGCTGGTAAAACCAGCAGGAAGACAGTGATGCTAATGGTAACTACAAGAATTGGGCAGGGTCAGCTGTCCCACCCTTGAGCACTAAGATTAAATCCACTGATTTCAAGGTATTCTCTTTATCTCAAAGTGTTCCCATAGCTGAGAAAGACGATCTTTCTAGGTGGAGAAAAAACTATTCCTCATTCCTCACCCCATTATTCACCAGGTGACATTGCTTCTTCAAATCCTATTGCATTGCTCGGATGGGTAAGGGCCAAGAATGAGAAGTTTGATGTCAGTTTCTATAACAAAAGATTACCAAGACAAAATGTGCTAAGCCTGGAAAAAAAATACATCAATACATGTATTTTTCTCTTTTGTTTTTCTAATCATTTAATAAAAATAAGAATTTATTCCCCCTAGGCTTAAATCTTTATTCTCCATTCCTCTGAATTACTATGTCTCCCAGTTTTAATGGCTAGTTTATGCAGGGAGAAAGCAGTTAGAATAGCATCTTATAATTGGGAAGGAAAATGGAAAATAAAGGACAACACCATAAAATAAGTTTCCATGTTCTCTGAACAGTTGTATATCAGACTGCTCTGAGTGGAAGCTAACCCTGAGCAGTATATGATTGCTAGAGAGATTTGTTTTAAAACAAAGATATTTCTACTTGTAATGGATGGAGGAAATTCTATGTTGAAACCACCACATTTCGTACTAGGAGGGGTGGCCTATGGACAGTGGTAGGTCATGAGCGTGGAGCCCTCACAATAGGCTCAGGGACCCTATAGAGGAGAGCTCAGTCGACTGCCTGGTCACGAGGTGAGGACACAGTGAGCCGGTTCCTTCTCTGAACCAGGAATTTGTGCCTTCACTAGATCAGATTCTTCTGTATCCTTAATCTTGAACTTCCCAGCCTCCAAAAATGTGAGAATAAGTTTCTGTTGCTTGTAAGTTATCCAGCTTAGGGAAATTTGTAATAGGAGCCTGAAAGGTTGCCACTAGTTACACGAGAGAAAGTCCATCCGATGTGTCCCATTTTACTCTTAACAGTGTTGATTTCCACAATCCTCTCAGGTTCAGTTTTGAAATATTTATTTCTTAAAGAAATGATCTGCCTTTCAAAAAATTTATGAATTAGTATTTCTTGATTTTCCTTGAATCATTATCTGGTCCTGGTACTTCTATCCCCATACTGGGGACAACTTGGCAGAGGGAGCCCTGAGAGCTCCAGCAAACACTCCAGGTTCTTTATTAACATTGTTCTGAGTCACCTCAGCAGCATTTGAGCTTTGTCTGTGAACTAAGTCTGGATCTTTTGAGAATGATTTTTTCTGTTGTTTTCACTTTATAAGGGTGGGGTAAGGTATTGTGAATTCAGAACATACAGGGTCTCTCTGTTTTACAGCAATACAAAAAAGACAGGGAATTGCATGTACAGAAATACCATTCTAAGAAATAATTCTTAATGCTTATAATCCCAGCTACTCAGCAGCCTGAGGGGGAAGGATTGCTTGACCCCAGGAGTTTGACACCAGGCTGGGCATCATAGTACGACCCCTGTCTCTAAAATTACAAAGAAAGTAAAAAATGTTAGCCCAGTGTAGTGGTGTGTGCCTATACTCTCAGCTGCTTAAGAGGATGAGGTGGGAAGATCTTTGGAGCCCAGGAGTTCAAGGCCACAGTGAGCTATAATCACACCACTGCACTCCAGCCTAAGTCAAAAAATGACAGAGAGAGAGAAAGAGAAAGTGAATCCTCTACTAGATAGCAAGTACACAGGATGTTGCCTGGGCAATCTCGTGTGGTTTTTTGTGATTTTCCTCCAGTGTGGACAACCAAGTCTCCTTTATCATCAAGCAACATTCTCACCTTACTCCTCTTGCTGAGTGCCACTGCTGGAGAATCTGGTTCCTCAGCACTTTTGTAAGGCCTGCCATCCAGCTCTCTCCCTTCCCATGCACTACGGCCAAGTCTGGACCTACTGCGATCTGCCCCCCCGATGCCTCTATCATTGTCCCTACCCCTGCACTCACTGTCCTCTCACCCCTCAATCTACCCACTGGTCCATCCTCTGCTCTGGAAGGGATTTGAGGTCAACCCTAGTTGCTCATTGCTTATCACTGGGTTAGAACTCCTCATACAAATATCCCAGCTGATGCTCAGGGCTTTTTCATTCTCTGACTTTCTGACAAAATGGGCAATCCTTTCACCTGAGTAAGTAGACCCCAAGTCTTCTCCATAAGCCTTAGCTAATAGAGTTAATTTAAATATATCTATCAATATTTGGACATGACTTCTGTGACCGTAACTATCTTCAAGCAGAGTGCAGCACCCCTCAGCTCATCCAAAACAATGTATAATAACTCATCTCTTTATCTACATTCCACATTTTCATCCCTCTAATGAGAAGGGTTTCTGTTGCAGCTCTACCAAATTATTATGGAAAAAATCATGGTCCCTGGAATCAAATGTATGTGTCTATGGTAGATTACACTTTCCAAAGATGACACAAAAAAGACTTTGCATCTTGTGTGCTTTTCTAGAATCCTACCACTCATAACGAAGCAGAATCTAGTTCCTCTACCCCCTTCAAACTCACTCACCAGGCTATGACTTTCTTATACCCAAGAGCATGAAAGTACACTGAATGACTTTGTGGTTAGGGCATAAAAGACAATGGTGCTTCTGCCTTATTTTGGAGACTACTCATTTTGATACCTTTGTCTACGATGTAAACAACCCAAAGACCCTGAGATTGTTAGACTGTTAGGGCAGCCAGTGGCCCATGCAGAAAGACCCCATGGGGAAACGCTGAGCCTACATGAGGACAATGAGAGGCTCAGCCAGCCCCCAGCTATTAAGCTCCAGTTATTCGACTGCAACCCCAAGAATAGCAACTCCAGAACTTCCTGGCTAAATTCTTCCAGAGTTTCTGGGCCACAAAAATTGCGAGACATATATTAAAAAAAAGATTCTGTTGTTTTAAAACAGTAAGTTTTGGAATGATTTACTACATAGCAATACTAATGCTGTGGTATAAATGTTTTGTGCCTCCACAATTCATTTACTGAAATCTAATCACCAATGTACTGGCATTAGGAGGCAGAGCCTTTGGGAGGTGATTGGGTCATGAGGGCAGAGAAGCTGGCTACCCCTTCCAGGGGTGAGGACACAGATGGCACCAGCTATGAGGAAGTGGGCTCTCATCAGACAATCTATTAGCACCCTGATTTTAGACTTGTCAGCCTCAAAAATGTGAGAAATATTTGTTGCTTATCATCCACCCAGTGGATCATATTATTTTGATTATTGGATTATTATTATTGGATTAGTGGATTATTATTTTTACCATTATTATTATTATTTTTTTTTTTTTTAGCCTGAGTGGACTAAGATGGCTAACTGGAACAAAACCTGTATTAGTTGGCTTGGGCTTTTATAACAAAATGCCATAGGCTGAGTGGCTTTAATAACAGAAAACTATTTTCTTCAAGTTCTGGAGGCTACAAGTGAAAGTTCGGGGTGATGACCCATTCAGTTTTTGGTCAGAACTCTCTTCCTGGCTTGCAGACAGCTTCCCGCCTGTTATGTCATTACTTTGTTCATGCATGTGAATGAAGGGGAGGGAGGGAGTGGGGAGGAGTAGTAGAAGAGGGGAGGATACATTCCTGTCTCTTCTTTGGGGGGGGCAGTGAATTTTATTTTGTTTATTTATCTTTATTTTATTTATTTTAATTTCAGAATAGTAGAGGGTACATGTTTTGTTTATATACTTTGTTTCTGTACAGATTGAGTAAAGATTATAAATGTGCCCATCACCCAGATAGTGTGCACAATACTTAATAGGTGTGAATTCACCCATCCCCTTCTCACCCCTCCTCTCAACTTGATTTTCATTGAGATTTACTTCCATATGTGCATTTAAGTGTTCATTGATTAGTTCCAACTTGTTTTTGAGTACATGTGTTTGTGTCTCTACTCTAACCATGTTTTATTCAGAAGAATGGTTTCCAATTCCATTCAGGTTGTCACAAAAGATACTCGATCACCATCTTGTATGCTGAGTAGTACTCCATAGTATCCATATACCACATTTTATTAAACCATTTATGTATTGGTGGGCACTTGGGTTATTTCCATGTCTTTGCAATTGTGAACTGTGCTGCTATAAACTTTCAAGTGCAGGTGTCCTTTTTATAAAGTGACCTTTTATCCTTTGGGTATACTCAGTGGTGGGATCGCTGGATCAAATGTCAGGTCAAGTATAGGTCTGCTGCCTCTTCTTGTGAGATATTATTCTAGTCAAATTAGGGCCTCACACTTATTGCCTCATTTAACCTTTATTACTTTCTTAGAAGCCCCATCACCAAAGACAGCCATATTAAAAGTTAGGGCTTCACCACATGAATTTGGGGAGACACAAATATTCAGTCTATGATAATGACTGAATTCAAATTACAGCTCTATCACTGTAAAATTTACTTAACAATTTACTTAAATTCTTTGGGCCTCAATTTTCTTTTAGGTAAACATGGAAATAATAATCTTATCTCATCAGATCCTTTTGTGAGCTCAATGAGAACAAGGCCGTGAATATTTTATTCATTTCCCAAGGTGAGGCACCAGGCCTTGTTCGTTACCCATCCTCACTGACTTCTGGTCCTGAATAGATAAGGGGCCTGAGACGTGCTATCATGGCCAAGTAAGCTCTTGCTTCTGTTGAGCTAGCCAGTGGCCAACACATCATTTATGAATCATCACTTCACCTGAAAATATAATAATACACACTAGGAGCTTAGTGTTGAAAGAAAATATAAATAAATCATGATTCTGGGCTGCAGGAACCCCCTTTCTGATCGGGCAGGCAAACCCAGTAATAAATATTTATATTACAGTTTGACAAGTGTTTAATAAAAAGTGCTATCTATTGGAGAACTCAGTGACTCATGTCACTGTCATATTTAATATTCACCAGAGTCAAGGAAACTACAGCTCAGAAAAAACCTCCTTTCTTAAATCACACAGCTTACAAGTGGCCAAAACAGAATATGATTCCATGTGATCATACCCCAATCCCAATGTTTTAATCTAACATGACAGGAAAAGGTCACCTGCCCTGGAAAATGATCTTTTCTCCTTTATTGTCCAAGGTTAGGGTTTATGTGAAATGTGCACAGGGGTAGGGGTGGTACCAATACCTAAATCTGAAAACCACAATAATCTTTAAGATTTGCAGCAATGAAGAAAAAAGTGAGGAAATATACCTATCAGGTTGTTAATAAGGGAGTACAGAGCATGACACATATGTGAAGAGGAAAGAAGGACGGGTCAAAAGAAAGCAAGTAAAGAAAAAAAAACGAACAAAAAAACAAGAGAAAGAGACAAAAGTAACTCTACAGAAAAACCCAGCTTGTATTGTTTTAGCATCCTAGTTAATTATAATATATACATTTGTACATGCACACACAAAGAGGTAAATGAAAAAATGATCACCAAATGATGGCTATCTCAGAGTAGGATTACAAATAAAATCATTTTTTTTGTTCCTTATGTTGTTGGATTTATTTTATAGTACATGATTTTTCATTAAACAAGAAATATGACACTAAACTAACGTATTTTTTAAAGAGTCTTGATTCTTTTTATTAAAAATAGTGATGTATCTATAGCACCTAGTGATCAGTAGCATAATTGATTGCATTTTTGATGAAGTAAAAGTGAATATAGAGCACATAGGCAAATGCGATAAATGAAAGTGTTGTGGAATAGAATTGAGTGATTCTTACAGCAAGGTGCTATTTACGTCTGTAATTTATTTGTGGATTTTATTTCAGCCTTGGCTCTGAAACATATACTAACCAACAAGAAGAAAATTCAAGTGAAGAAAACCACTCTCTCTACTTGTATGAAACGCCCATGAGGTCTGGGATCACATTTGTCTTGTTTGCTACTGCATTACCTCATTGCCTAGCTAGATATTGTAGTTATTCATTGCCTGGCTAGCTGTTGTAGTCATTCATTGCATGTTTTGTAGTAGGGTTGCTTACTGGGGTTCCCCCGTGAAACAGAACCAGTATATGAATAGAAGAGGAGATTTATTGTAGGGATTGGCTTGTATGGTTATGAAACCTGGGAAGTCCCACAATACAGCATCTGCAGGCTAGAGGATTAGGAAAGCCAGTGATATAATTCAGTCAGAGTACAAAAGCCTGATTATTACCTGGATGCCAGTGGTGTAAGTCTAAGCCTGAATATGAAAGCTTAACAGAAACAGGAGTACCTATGTCCAAGAGTAGGAGGAGGAAGATGGTGTCAGCTCATGCAAAGAGAGTGGATTTGCCCTTCCTCCACCTTTCTGTTCTTTTCAGATCTTCAACATAGTGGATAGTGACTGCCCACATTTATGAGGGATCTTCTTTATTCATGCTATTGATTAAAATGCAAATCTCATACCCTGAAATAATGTGTTAACAGCCATCTGGGCACCCCTTAGCTCAGTCAAGTTAAGACATTAAAATTAATGACCACAGTTTGTGAAATGTAATTCATGTTAAAACCTGACGTGTAGAGAAGTGGTAAACTAATTATTTAATGCAGGGTTGTCTGGTCTTCTTTCTATGTCCCTAATTTCTGGTTGTTCTGGCAATGGAATCCTTATTTGCCCAGGACTGAGAGATTTCCCAGAATAAGATTTTCAGTGTTAAATCCAGGAAAGTCCTGGAAACAAGACAAGATGGTCATCCTACAGTGTTGTGAGGAAATTAAATGTCTAGTATGATTGAAACTTAGTTTACCTGATAGATTCAACAGTTCTTTCATGTAAAACTCAGTTTTTCACCTGCATTCAATCTTTCATTCTCTTGGCATTTTCTCTTCCCCTGCCACTTTCCCTAAGATTCTATAGCACTTGAAAGTGGAGAGAGAAAGACAGGTCATCTGGTCCATGTAGTGTCCTTGTTATAGGCTCTTCTAGTCACTGATAGGTTCTGAGGCTGAAGTTGGTAACACTTGAAATGTTAATATTGCTTTCTCTTTCTCTGTCTCTCTTCTTGGTCAGAACAATGAGGCATTCTCTGTTTCACTTAGCCTCCCCTTCCTCCCCTTTGCCTTGCAGCTTTCCAACAAGTCTGCCACTTCTTCCAGCCAGATCATTGGCTTGGCTTCTATTCTCGGCCTCTCTGTGTACCTACTTCTCCCTTCCAATGAGTGTGCCCAACATATAGGGGTATCCTGAGGTGGAAGATGGGCATCATTTTAAGTGGAGATATGGTTTTTTCAGTGCTGCACAAAGTGAGGTCTTTGGCCTAGGGCCTCCCTACAGATCCTTTTCCTGCTCCACAAGGTGATAAATACAAAACTGAAATGTGCTTCATAGATACTTCTATAGCAGTCTGACAAGTATTTTTGTCTGTTGAATCTAATAATAAGTTAGTGCTTTGTATTTTATGTCTGCATTTATTTTCTAATTTAAGTTTGTCCAAGAATGAGTTTTAATTGAATTATAAAACATAATTCATCTTTGATGAGTTGGGGGAAAAAAACTGGTCCTTCACTACAGATATTCTGAGAAACTCATTCCATACTACAAATGAATTTCAAGCTAAGCTCTTTGTGTGTTTAAGAGAGCAGGAGTTATAACTGAAATTTTTGGAAAATCATCTTACAAGAAAATAGCCTGGTTTGGACATATATTATTTTGATGTTAACTCTATTTACATGTCCAAAGTTGGCATACCTTTTTATCTTTCTTTCTTTGCCCTTCTAATCAGTTATAGAAAGGACTGAGTTAAAGATTTTATACTCAGAAAGGCAATAGAAGAAAAGACATTGACAATTTCAAAACAGTATCCAATTACATTTGCTTTATAAATGAATGAACAAGGGGCCACTGGTCCTGAAGCATCTTATGGAAATGAAATAGCTCTAAGGGAAGGGGGTGGAGTAAAATACAACTGCACACTGGCAGCAAAGAGAAAGCCATGTAGCATTTTGCTATTTCCCAACTTTTAGCCAGGAGCTAGAGTTTATTATTTTCTTTTCTGTGCAGGGAGAGGAAAGAAGGGCCTTCTCTTTGGAGGGGGCAGAACTTTACTGCTTCAAAGCGTAGAAGAGGTAAGGAAGCTACAACATGGACGGGAGTTATTTATTTTCTTTTCAACGTGTGTGCGGATGCATGTACACGTGTGTGCGTGTGTGTGTGTGTGTGTGTGTTTGCACGTGTGTGTGTTTGGAAGGGAGTACTATTAAAAAGGAAACAAATAAAAGCAGTACGTGTTTTTAAAACCCAGAAGGTATCACATTCAATTATTCAATTCTCTTCCTCTGGAAAAGTCAGTGGATACAATCACATACATTTACAGTCTGAAGAATAATGCATGAGAAATTAGAGAATTTTGTGTCCAATATAAGAAGCATCCAATATCTTTTTGTAGCACAATTAAATCCTAGGCCCATTAAAAAATAGCATGTCACAACAGATTGTATTTTTTTTCCTTTGGATACTGTTCTATCCCCTTAAAAGTAGGTCAGTATTTCAGAAAGTGTTTCCTCATTTCAGGTACAGATTGAATCTTTTTTCCATCAAGATGGTTTTCTGCTTTTCATTCTCCCTTTAATTCCCTGGAATGAAAGCACATTAAAAAGTGACTCACATGATCACCTAATGATATACAAAAACTTTGATGCACAGTGAAACAACTGTAATTTATGCATACCAGAAAACTTTACAGACTCAACCTGATAAAAAACAGTAGATGATAAGCATGTTGGTTACTCATTCATCCAGAAGTCAGAAGATATTTTTAACTTCCGAATAGCTGAGTTTCCATCTGTCGAATGGGAAAATACTATCTAAACCATTCTTCCCAGGAGGAGCTTAACAAATTCCATAAAGAACTTTCAACCACATCATTCCAATAGATTGTAAGGAACAAGCAGAATCATGCCAATGACCTGGAATTAGACATCCTTTTTAGTACCTAGGGTCAAATTATGAAGAATATAAAAAAATAATAATAATCTTTAAAAAGAAATAGCTTTTAAGAGAATAAAAAGACAAGCCATAGACTAGAAGAAATTCAAAAGACATCTCTTATAAAATACAGACATTCAAAATATGCAAAGAATTCATTGAATGGTAAGAAGGTAAACATCTTTTTTTTTTTTTGATGGATAAAAGATCTGAACAGACACCTTACCAACAATAATATACAGACGGTAAATATGCATATATAAAAATGCCATTCAGAAATTAGAAATTAAAACAATAATAAAACACACCTATTAAAATGGACAAAATCCAAAACATTAACAACACTAAATGCTTGTGAGGATGTGGAGCAATGGGAACTCTCATTCACTGCTGGTTGTAGTACAAACTTTACAGCCACTATGGAAGACAGTTTGATGGTTTCTTACAAAACTAAATATATTCTTATCATATGATATAGCAAGCCTATTCTTTGGAATTTTCCAAAATGAACTAAAAACTTACAGTCACAAAAAATATCTGCACTTGAAAACTTCTAGGAGCTTTATTCATAATTGCCAAAACCCGAAAGCAACCAAGATGTCATTCAACAGGTGAATAGATGAAGTGCAATACATCAATACAAAAAAATCTATTCAGTACTAAGAAAATAAGAGCTGTCAGCTCATGAAAAGGCAAGGAGGAAACTTAAATGCATACTGCTAAGTGAAAGAAACTGATCTGAGAAGGTTACATACTGGCCGGGTGTAGTGGCTCACCGCTGTAATCCTAGTACTTGGGGAGGCTGAGGTGGGTGGACTGCTTGAGTTCAAGAGTTCAAGATCAGCCTGAGCAAGAGCAAAGCCTTGTCTCTACTAAAAATGGAAAAAAAAAAAAAAATAGCTGGGCGTAGAGGCACACTCATGTAGTCCCAGCTACTTGGGAGGCTGAGGCAAGAGGATTGCTCAAGCCCAAGGGTTTGAGGTTGCTGTGAGATATGATGATGCCACAGCACTCTATCCAAAGGGGTGAAAAAAGCTACATACCATATGATTTCAACCCATATAACATCCTACAAAAGGCAAGATTATGTAGGCAGTAAAAAGATTGGTTGCTCATGGCCAGGAGGAGGAAAGGAGGGAGGAACAGGCGCTCAGAACAGAGCACTTTTAGGGCAGTAAAACTACTTTGTGTTGTTGGCACTCAGGAAACATTACCAAAAATGAAGGTGTCAGAGGCAAAACTTCATTGCTGGCCTCCGTTCTCTCAGTCCCATTCGCCTCTGAGATTAGTCATAGAAATTATAGTGTCTCTTCCCCATGGTCATTCATAGAAACCAGAAGAAAACCTAAAAATATCACTGTAACTTTACTTCTACATTTACATATAAAAACTGGCCATAAAGGAATATCTGACCTGCTTTGTTTGCCTGTAAGTCATAAGCCCCATGTTCCCGAGAGAGCCCCGTCCCACACCCAGCAGGAAGCAATGCTGCTCAGAGAGGCCGAGAAGAGTCTGGAGCAGACCTTGCTGGGTTCCCAGAACTCACTCTATCAGCATTACATCATGCCATTGACAATCATATTTCTACACACCCTTCTATACTTTGTTAAATCTAAGCATACAAATAGGCAATTTCTTCTATCTTTGAAACTTTATTCTGAAGTCCCTCATATGTACCTTTTTCTCCTCTTAATCCATCAGTGCTTTTCCAATGAACCTTCAGAGGGTGAAGGGACAACTTCCCCTGGGCTCCTACTGTATAATATTTCAATGGTGGATGCATGTATTTACACATTGGTCCAAACCCACAGCATGCACAACACACAGAGTAAAGTCTAATGTAAACTGGAGACTTATTGATAACCATATGTCAATGTTGGTTCACTGATTCTAAAAAATGTACCAGCCTGCTGGGAGATGGTAGAAATGGAGGAGGCTGTGCCTTGAGTGGGGGTGGGAGTGGGTTTGTGGGAACTCTCTGTAGTTTCCACTCAGTTTTGTGGCAAACCTAAGACTACTTTAAAAAATAAAGTTTAGTGATTTAAAAAAGAAGAAGCAACCCCCACACCACTCCTGATTGCCTTGTTCACGCCTATGGCTGACTTCTTAGAAGCAAGGTGGATGACTTTACCATTGACAGAGGAGGAAAGCCTCATACAGAGAGAAGACAAGAAAGCTTCATTTCACAAACACAGATGTCCCCTATTCCTCTCCCCAAAAAGTGCATTCTCAACTTAAATATTTTTACCTTTTCAAGAAGCTAACCCTTTCTCTAAGCTAGATAGCCAAAACCTTTTCTCTAATAAACCCCTGTAACATGGAACTCTGTGTCTCGCTGTTGTCATATTAGATGGAGGTGATCTTGGTGAGATGAGACAGGGAAGATAAACCCAACAAATAAAGCTGGCCCCGTCAATTAGGAGAGGAGCTAACAGAATGCCAATCTGATCCAGATCATTTGCTTCAGGATGAATGGAGAACTACAAAGCCTTCAGTTACCATGATACCATTTACTTCAACACCAAGAGTTTAAGGCTGCTTTACAAAGGACACTCTGATTAGAACTCTTTGTCCTCAGACACGTTGGCTTCCTCGGGGTGGGAGTGGGAAAGAATGCCAGGAGAAAATGAGCTCTGAAATGTGGAAGATTGTATGTGTGAGCATGTACAAATATACCTACATGTGTACTTAATATGCATCTGGAAATATTTGTATGACCACATATCCATGTGGTTTTATTGTCTGTAGGCCATTTCTTTTATAATTTTTGTTATTGTTACTTCAAAGCATTTGAGAAAAACTATATAAAAACGAAAAAGTCTACTTACTGTAGAGATTCATGTTCTGCATTGAAATCTATACTCATCTACGAGGGTGCTTACGTGCAAAATTAAGTCTTATGATAGAGTATAATCATGAATTCTTCATCTGTGCCCTCTCATCTGGACAGCAGCATTTTATTGAGAGAGTTAAGAACTGGATCATGTTCAATCCCATTTTGCCTGAGTTATATGATTTTAGAAACGTATCCATACATATATGTTGTGTGTGTATACATGAATGTACTTATATATACATGTGGGGGGGTATCCATCGTTCAGCATGGGGTGTGTGAAACAAGCTCTGGAATTTGCTAAGATTTTACAGGGTATCCACATGAGATCTTTGGATAGTTGTGGGAATTCTCAAAGTTTTCAAAAGAATTGGCCCCTTAGGCTACAGCCTTTATTAGTTCTGAGAAAGAATACAAAGTTCTAGCCTCAGATCTGAACTTGTATCTCGCATGGCCTGCTAACCATACTTGAATGTGAGTTAAATATCAAATAGTGTGTTGAGCGCACTACTTAACCCAAACTGGGCCTTCCCTAGGTGGTGCCTTTGCTGTGCATCGGAAAGGCGGATTTCCTCAGGTTTGCCCAGAAGGTCTATTGGGACGGAGAGGCCGACCACTGAGAGAGGACTGTGTCCATTCTGGCTGCCCCATCCCTTTCCTACCTTCCTTAGCACTGTGTACTGAGATTAACTGACCATTTTGCTTCGGAATTCATGCAAACCCCAGGAGTTGAATGATCAAGAGTTTCTGAGCTGGCTCAATTTCACTCACCAGCCAGTAACCTCTAACGTCCAAAGCAAATGGCTAGTCAACAGTCCGTCGCCAAGTTGCTACTGCACAGCTTCTCGCAGTGGCCGCTGTGAGCATTTTTACTCTGAAGTCCTATTGCAGCTTTCACAAAGCACGAATGGGAAAATAATAAGGAAGAAGAATAGTCTAATATAGGGTGGTTTGTAGCAGAACAAGGGCAGTGCGACTGAGAACTGGCAAGCACTCGCCTCCGAGGGCTTGTCTGTGGGGAGCAGGCCAGCTTGTTCCCTTTCAAGGGTAAAGATAAGCAGGTCAGCTATTGCAAAACAAGTGATGAATAGAAAAAAATGGTTTAAATTTTAAAAGACTGATTCAAAAAAAGGTCTGGTAGCCCGCTGAAGCAATACACGAACCACATAGTAAAGGACACAGTCCCACAGCCTCCTTGCCCCATTTCCAGCTTTCTTTTATCAGCAAGAAATCATTTCTTCTCTCCAAACACTTCTCGAGTTTTCATTCTCCTTGGCCATGGGGATAGCAATATCTTTGATCTTCAACTTACTGAAGCAGCTGCCTCCTGTTCTACTTCAAAGTACACTTTTATGACTTCAGGGTATTTTAATAAAGAGTTCTCCAAAACCCGGTTGCGTATCATCAGGAATAGTAAGGAGCTGTGTGGCTCATCAGGTGATACAATGCTAGAATCATAAGGACAATTCTATAAGAAAAATAAAAGGACCAGCCAGCAATGATAAAGAACAGCTTTTTAAACATTTATGCTGGCTGTGTAAGGGTACACATTCCTATACTGTGTCCTTTCTGCTTATGTTCACTTCTACTGCTTAGAAATCAAAGTTCCACTCTCTGAAAAGGATAAAGAGCTGGTTTGAAACGTTTCCATTCTCAAGAATATGAGAAAATATGGCTTAGAAAAATTTGTATTACATTTATCTGCCATATGTGACATGCCCACAATTTGGTAGAGGTTATTTAGGTCAAGAAAAAAATCTCTCTTATTATAGAAGAAGATACTGTACACTTGGTGCCATGTACAAGTCTGTACACTTGGTGCCATGAGATAAATTGCAGGTATTTTATTTACCTGAACAGAGGAAAGAAGGCATTTTATTAGATATGAAAGAAGGAAGAAAACTTACTATCTTTTTTTTATCCATCTGCTTATAGGAGAGCAATGCTTCATAGAAGTCATAAAAGAAAGAGAGAGAAAATATTTTCTATCTAGAGAGGTCCATGGCGGCCGAGTCATTAAAGTCTAAGTGGTGAAGTGTTTCATCCAACTTTTAAAATATTGGCAATAGATAAAAACTCAAAAATAAGTAATAGGAAAAGTTTTAGGTTTTTAGAATATTAGGGGCGCAACATTTGGCTTAAGGTTCAAAGACATTAGATGACAGCTGATTTTCACAAGGGCACTGTGGTGAAACCCCCCATCCACAATGTGATCACACATGAAAAACTTTAGCCATTCATTCAACTTTCAGTTAGTTTCATCCAAGGGTAACATTTTCGCATATTCACTTTATCCCCTTTTCTCTATATATTCTCCCACACACATCTTTATACAACCCCCTCTTTTCTGCTGCATGATGTAAAAGCAAGCTGAAGACATCATATCTCCCCTGTAAATACTGTCTCTTCAGAACAAGGGCAGTCTATCACAGAACCAGAAACTTTGGTTTCTAAGCAGTAGAAGCCATCATTCTCACATCCACATGATTAGTATGCATAAATTAATTTTGTATACTGTGTTAATTGGCCCATATTTACAATTATTTAATGGTCTAACAATAATATTCTTTTTGCTGATTTTCACCTTTAATCCAGGATCCAATGAATAATAACTCATTTCATTTAACTGTCACATCTCCTTGGTCTCCCTCAATGTGAAGCAGTTCACTGGTACTTTTATCGTTGATGAGGCTGTAATTTTTGAAGAATCTAGGCTACTTGTTTGTAAAATGAGTCACTATCTGGATTTGCTGATTTCTTTCCTATGTTTAAATCAAGATGAAATGTTTTTGACAAAAATACTACAAAGATGAGTTAATGTCCTTCCCACTGCTTTACATCCACAGGCCCATTACCACCCTTTCCCCCATTACACTATTGGTGGGGCTACCTTCGAACCCTTAGTTAAGTCGGTGTCTAAAATCACTCCCTTATAAAGATAGCTTTTGTCCTTTTGTAATAAAATTTAATCTGGCTTTTAAAACTTTGAGAACATAGGAATTTCCTTCCTACCTGTGGTAAAAAGAATTATGCTTCCTTCCAAAGATGTCAATGTCCTAATTTCTGGAACCTGTTACTATGTTAGATTAAAGAATGAGTTAGATTCAGTTCCTTTTGTGACCAAGGAAGGTGGTTAGAGAAAAGCAACATTGCTTTGAAGAAGGAGGAAAAGGCCATAGTCAAAGAATATTTGAAAGTCTCTAGAAGCTGGAAAAGGCAAGAAACAAATTTCTCTAGTACCCACAGAAAGTAATGCAGCTCTGTAAAGACCCTGATCTTACCCAAGTTGGAACAAACTTTTAACCTACAGAACCACAGGTTAATCTATAAAACCATTGTTTTAAACCACTAAGTTTTTGGTATTTTATTACAATAGAAATAGGAAATGAATACACATATATCCCTTAAAATTGCGTCCATTCAATTTAGCAGGTATTGCTGATCCTTGACTAAATCACTTCTTACACTGAGACTTGTATGTGGAAGTCTTTACTAATTCTACCATTAGTGTAGAATTATTAACTGATATTCTTCTCAAAGCAGGGTACGCTTATCATTTTATTATTCTTTCTCTATCCTTCTTTCTCCTCGAATATTATTATGGATTTATAGATCTTATTTTAAAATTCAGTGTGATATACTTTCCATTACTTTCATTATTTTTCAATGCTCTCGTTGCTCCAAATTTGACCAGTGGTAGCCACATGAAGCTGACTCCTATACCCTACTCTCATTGTATCATTAATTTCAGTAATTTCTTCCTTTCTAGAATGAAGTATTTAGAGTTAACCTTATCCATTCTCTGTCCTAACCCAGCACCCAGTGTTTTACAAAGGAGCTACGGTTTCATTTATTACAGAATGACAATTAGAAATGTAATAGATCAGAGGACCGATTTTTACTGATACATTTGTATCTCAGTTTAATTTTAGTTTTAGCATGCTGTAAAGAATCTTTTCTACCTTAAAAGATATTCGGTTTAACTTTTTTCTCTGAAGTCTTCATATATTTTTCCCATTTTTATTAGGTCAGATTTCTTTTCATTTTCCTATTTTCATGTGATAGGGAAATTGTCTATCATCTGTTATACATGTTGCAATTGTTTTCTGAAAAATTTTCATTTGTTTTTTGTCTTTGATAATTTTTCAATGGAAAATTTTATTCTAGTCTTTCTACATAAGTCTTTATACCTAGAACTCTTTTCAATTTGGTATCAAGTATGAGCCTAAAATGATCACTATTCAGTTGTCCAGAAAATTTATTGTAAAGTCCACGTTTTCCCCCAATCGTGTGATATGCTTTAATACTCACTAAGTGTCTACATATTTGGGGGGTCCTATTTCTGCACTTCCTATTCTGTTTTACTGATAAAATTTGTCTATTCATTCCTCAATGTCACACTATTGTAATTAGCTTGCCTTTTGATAATTTGTTTTAATATATGAGGGCTAGTCAACCCTTTCAGCATTTTTAGGAATTTCCTAGCTATACACATTTTTATTTTTTATATGAATGTTAGGATTAGCTAATCTAGCACCCAGAAAGTTGCTGATATGTTTCCTGGGACTGCATTACATTTATGTACTATCTCAAGTACAAATGAAATATATAGGAAGGTTCTTCATCTTATTTTAATAAAGAAATACCTTTTGGCTTTTAGCTTACATTTCTCATATAATCTCTGCACAAGTACTGTTAAATCTTTTCCTAAGTACTATATTTTATCTTCTCGTTTGTTATTTTGAATATTATTTTACCCTAGTTTTACTTCTTTTCTGATCTCTATGTTTTTCTTTGGTGGTTTTCAATCTTCTAAGCACATTGGGCTCAGTTCTATTCCAAATTCATAATTTCTGAGTCTGAGACCAACCATCACTATGTATAAATACTGCACGTGATTCTAATGTACAAACAAAAAAGTTGAGAAACACTGGTTAACTGGAAAGATATGAAAGATCTTTTGGAGGCTTGGTATGAAAGCAAAGAAGAAAATAAGTGTTTTAAAGTCCCTATTACTAGTGATAGGTTTCTATTTGGTTCATAAATATTCATAACTGCTAAACATTCATTGTGAATTGAGGTTCTTAGCCTCACGAAGGTCTTTATCACATTTACTGCTTTGGGGTCTGAATTCTACCCTGTTTGTGATCAGGATTGCTATCCCTGCTTTCTTATTGTTTGTAATCTCATGTCACACATTTTCTTATCCCTTTCTTTCTACTTTTCTAAAGCACTTATTTTTAGATGTGTCTCTCTTGAGTTCAGCATATCATAGAGTTTTTCTTTGCAAACCGATCTGAATTGTTTTCAGTATGTGAGATCAGCCCATTTTATCATTTGTATGACAGATATGTTGGGTGTCAGCTTGGTTATGATAATTTATGTTATATTTACCGTATTCATGTCCCTATGTGTTCCATTTCTTTTGCCCCCTTTTCTATAGTGCCTTTGTTTATTAGGAATACTTGTGGTTTTGTGCTAGTAGTTACATGTATGTTAATAATTTGCATAATACACTTAGTCTTTTCCCCTTATTTAGGTACCTATTATTTGTTTTGACAGTTTTAAGTATTGACTCCCGCTTACTACATGACAATCGGTGAATTTATCTAGTTTCTCTTTCTGTGTCTCTCTTCTCCATTTCTTTGGTCAAATTATTTCCATTGTGGCAGAATATAGAATGTGTATACAATATTCTCTCACCTTCACTGTTTACTTTGCTTTAACCTTAGGTCTCCGGTTAGATATATTTAATGCGTACTATTAGTCCTATTGCTGAAGTTTTTGCTGTCATCTCTTGGTCAAACACAGCTTCTCGTCTGACAGATTTCTTAGGAATTGCTCATGAGGGCAGGATTCTCTGAGTGTCTGAATGTTACCATTAACTGCAGTCGCTTATTTAAAGAAGAGTTCAGCTGGATTTTAGATCCACACTTTATCTTTTGAGTTTCTTTAAAATACTGCTTTCTATACATCTTGCTTTATATGTTGCTATTAAAAACCATCTGATACCAGTGTGATTTTTTTTTTTTTAGGAATTTAGTCTTCTTCACTTAGAAGGCCAGAGGAATTTTTGTTTGCCCTTTATATCTAATGGTTTTCCTAAGCTCTACCTCAGAACTGAGTAGCTTACTCAAAATTTCTTAAATATATCATGGAGACTTTCAGAGTCTAAGATCATTGTTTTATTTACAGAAAAATGTCTTAGATCACAACTTTAAGTATTAGTTCTATTTCGTTGTCTCTCTTTTCTTCCGCAGACTCTCAGATTATTTTCATGTTGGATCTATCCTCTGTATCTGTCGTTGTCTCTTCGATTCCTTTTATCTCTTTCCTTGTTGCACTTTCCATTTCTTGGCTGTTTTTAGCCTTTTCTTTAATGTCTTGTGTTACATGTCCATCTGAATCTATTCTATCTTGAACCTCTTACAATTCAGTCTTCATTTCCAAGTTGATTTTGCATTTCGTCAATATCTTTTCTGAGTTCAGTCACTCTCATTGTATGTTTTTCTTTTTGGTCCATTGTGGTTTTTCACGTTTGCCTTTCTGATCTGATATGTCCCATTTACATTTACACACGCTTGCGTAAGAATGTTTAGTTCAGGATATGGTGTTAGGTAGTAGCTTCTCCCAGTAGTTGTTGTTGGAAAATTTTTTACTAGCTAAGATCGAATTCTCATCTTTTGACTCCCTTTTTCTGTGTATAATATTTTCATGTGTTGTCTGCCAACTTATACTAATTTTGAAATGCCTTTTTTTTCTTTATTGGCAGTAATGGTACATACAGGCAATGGTTGAATGCCACCTTCTCCTTGTATATTGAATTGTAGTTTTTTTTTAATTGATAGTGCTTGTTTTTGGTGAGTTGTAGTTATTTTTTGTCTTCTGATTTGGTTGCTTTTTTTGTTTTGTTTTGTTCGTTTTTGTTTTGTTTTTCTGTAGATTCCCTCATTTCCAAACACTTGCTTGCATCTTTCCTTCTCTTCACCACCAGTCCTGCCAGGCAATCCCCCCTCTTCCAAATCGTTTTGTTACCACAGGTGGTGCCTAACAAGATTTCTCTCCCTGACCCTGCACATTCTCAAGACTCTTCCCATGGATTTCTCAGCAGCCAGTGTTCTGAGCCACCAGGCCTCAGAATTGCTCTAAGGGTGGCACTTAAAGTGTGATTCTCTCTTTCTGGATTTTTATGTTTTCTGTCATATTAGGTTTCTGATGTCTTTTTTCTATATGGTTTTTGTCACCTTTCCTCTCTCAGGAGCTCTGGAGCTTGCTCTGCTGCTCTCACAGGTTGATTTCTTCTGCACACATAGCTGGGAGTTGATAGTATTCTCTGATCCCTACTTAGGTTCTAAATGTAGGTTCTAAAACACTCTGTTTCCCGTCCTTGCTGGCCTGAATGCTTTGTTTTGTTTTGTTTTAATATGGTAGATAGAAACAACTCAGAAGTTTCTTATATACTCCTAAAGTTAATAACTTGCCATTATTTTCCTCATGCTGTATCTTACAATCATATAGCATGCTATTTGTCCCTTAGCACTTCTATATATAGTTCTTCATCTGGTCAATAATTCTTTGAAATAAGCATAATTTCAAATGATAAAAGTGAAGCTCGGATGGGTTAAGGGAATTTTTCAATGCCACACACCTGTGTATGTAGGAATCCAAATTAAAATTGAAGTATCCTAACTTCAGACTTAGTTTTCCATATCACCATTCTACCTTTTTTTTTTCATGGTGTAATAATTAATGGAAGCTCTTCTTGTAAAGAATTAAGGTAAAGAAATATTTTCTAAAACATTCCCTAAATATCTTCCATAATAAAGTAATGACTTTCAAGTAAGGTATTATAAACAAGGAAACATTATAATGCTTCTTTGTAAAAAATGCATATGGCATGTGTATCACCATGTTTAAGTACTATAGTTACTCACTCTGAACAACACAGTGAGGTTAAGCTGTGAAAGGTCATACTAAAAGGTCAATGCAGTCTTACTTCAGTGAACTCTTTTTAATCCCACTTAAATTCATAACATATTAAAGTAGGTAGTTACAGAGATCATAATATACACCATAGTTTATCACTAAGAATCACTGACCATGGTGTATGGAAACAGACAAAACTATGGTGAAGAAAGGGAATTTGAAAGTTATTTTTGACCCCTGAATTTTCTGCTTAATGAAGAAAATTTCATTGATATTTATTGAATGTAATGGATACACGTGTTTACACTTTTATAAAAGGAGGGACAAATAAAAAATAAAGAAAATTATGAAATTACAGTAATTAAGTCCCAGATGTGATAGTAATTCCATTCACTTGAATAAGTAACTTGATTTCCTAGAACCTTGGGAAACATCATAACATTTTTCAATTCAGATAGACAAACTGGAGTAAAAGCAACTACATAAACTTCCATTTTTGTGAACAAATATCCACATATTATCATTTCTCCAGTCAATGTCAACTTGGTAACAGGACACTAGAAGTGACTAATATAAAAATTAATAAAAATTTTGTATTAGAAAGAAAATTTTATTTTTTCATAGAAAGCATGTTCACCAAATTTATTTACGAACTCAAAGTTGGTAGAAGCTACTTATTCTTGGAGGACCAAATTAACATAAAAAATAAATATACATAATATATACTTAGATTGAGAAAAAAATAAAAATAACTCTATATGCACTGCTATGAAATCAGCATAAAAATATCAGTTACCCACCAACTCTGCATGAGCCAGCTTTGTGACATAGTGCCTTCAAAGCCAAAGTCATCATAAGGAACAAGATGATGATAGTTTGGAAATATGAAGGGAATAGTTTTAGGAATGTTTGAATTGGTGAGAACATGTCTGAAGCATCATCTGTTCTGAACAGTGATTTTAAAAGAAATACTGGCATATACTGGAGCGCATCTGGAACAGGAAAAGGTCTAGAAACCATCTGATGCAAGGAAATAGTAAAGGACTTGGGTATGTTTGGAGTAATTAGAAAAACATCTGTAATACAATGTAAATGCTTCCAGTATTGGAAGGATTGATCTCTAGAAGGCAGATTAGACCTATTCTCTGCTACTCTGGAGAAAAATCTCAGGCCAGCAAAGTGAGCTTTGTAAAAGTGTTAGGTCCATTTAATGAAATTTTGCAACAGTGAGAGTTCTTCCCAAATGAAATATACTACTTTTTAAGATGCAGCTCCCCACTCTTCACCCTGTGTTCCTGCTCCCTTCCCCCATACACACACACACACACACACACATGCACACACCAAAAGTGTCCATTTGGAGTTCTGCTAATCACCTACTAGGAAGTTACTTGAAAGGTTCTTAGATTATGTGGGCTAGATATTTTCCAAGACTGTGGATCCCAACCAGGGTTAGATCAAAAATCACTTGAGATACTTCTTAAAAGTAATAGTCTAGAAATCTAAACTATAGACATTTCCAAATCAAAAACAGAGTCCTCAATGTGTGCATTAAAATTGTTATGCAGTCATTCAGCCAGTCAGTCTCCTACTAGTACTAGTTATACTGTTAAACGCCAGGCTGCAATGGTAACTACATATCACAGATTCTTCCCATGGAACTTACGGTCTCATAGGAGAGAGGACTATTAATTTAGAAATCATCCTTTTGACACAAAGACGATAATGACAAACCCAGACAAGTGATCAAAGGAAGGAATATATGGAGAGTATAAGAGAAATGTGGCTTAGCCTGAGGGCCGAGAGTTGTCCAATCTGCAGCCTACGGGCCACATGTAGATTATTTGAGGACTGGGTGGCACCTGTGGCTCAAAGGAGTAAGGCACCAGCCCCATATGCTAGAGGTGGTGGGTTCAAACCCCGCCCTGGCCAAAAAAGGCAAATAAATAAATTAATTAAATAAATGATAATTTGAGGACTGTATTGCTTATCTGCAGTGTCAGATATTACAAAAGTATGCACTGATTTTTTTTTTCTTTTGCTCATCAGTTTTCAGTAATATTTGTATATTTAATGTATGGCCCAAGACAACTCCTATTCTTCCGATGTGAGGCAGAAAAGAAAAAAGGTCAGACACCCCCGGGAGAAAGCTTTATGAATAAAGGAGCATTTAGCTAAGACCTTAAGGATGAGTCCACTAGTTATGCAGACGGGGGCACTGAAGGCAGCACTACAGGATGTGCACAAATCCCGGGCAAGAAGGAGAATGGAGTATTGAAAAGATGGAAAGAAGAAAAGTGTGGCTGGATCAGGAGAGGGGGTAGGGTACAAAAATTGAAGAATGGGATATTGTAGGTAGTGGCTGGCCCATGTAGAGGTCATGAGTAATATATGAAGAATTTTTGGCCTTGATCCTAAGAGCAAAGGAAAATGGACAAGTAGAGAAAGGGCTTCCAGCACTGTTACATATGTGAGTGGAAGGTGGGTGCTAAGTACCCTGATCTAATTTGCATCTTTAGATAATAATGCTGTCTGCCTTGTAGAAAATAGATTGACACTGCATAAGAACAAATGTCAGATATTAGGGTATCACAGACGAGGAGGATGTGGATTGAAAGAGAAAACCATGTATTTGGGAGCTGTTTAGGAAGCATGGTAAACAGAACTTTGTGATGGATTTGACTTGAGATGACAGTTATGGTGTCATCAAACATAACATCTGGCTTTGGGACCAGTGCAACTGAATGGATGGGAGTATGATTCATTGGGACAGGGCCACTGAAAAAGAACAAATGGTAGTGAAGATGTTATGATTCATTGTTGAATGTGTTGGGATTTGAGATGCCTGTGAGATATTGCAATGGACTTGTTGAATAACCTGACACAAGTGAGTCTGGAGGTCTGAGGAGAGGCCAAGTGCATGGTCCATTGCTCCTGCAAAGTGTCCTGTAAGGAAAAGACTGATGGAAATAATTCTCAGATGGCAGCTATACCTATTTAAGCATATATTTCATGTTAATATCAGGATTATTGGCATCCACTCAGCTGGTGTCATCTATTAATTAAATCAAACAGAATTTTAAAGAGCAAAGATAAGGCCAAAAGCCCTTGGAGTGTGGTTAACATCCTTGGCTCTGTCTGCCGTTGTACTACAGTGATTTCTTCGATAACGAGATAGTGTGTGCTCTCTCGTGGGAGCTAAAGCGACTTCAAAGAAATCTTCACCCATCTTTTTTCATTTCTGCAGGAAAGAAATGTAGACCAGGAGGAGTGAGTGAATAGGATGTTCAAGGGAGAAAGCAGTCCAATTAAATTTCAGGGGAATGATGGAAGTGAATAAAATTTTTTAAAAAGTCCACACAGAATCTCTGCTAGGCAAGTAAGTTTAAAAAGAATTGTATAAATACATACAAGAAGAAAAAAGGCAGCCCCCAGCTATGTTAGAGCTTTCCTCTCTGAACATTTCCCTGTTTATCATTTGGCAATCTGTGATAAAATGTGGCTCCATTTACATCACTATCTAATAAAAAAAAGTCACTGGCTAAATAAACACTGCTAAATTCAGGGAAGCGTCTCTAATTAGAAAGCCAGGACATTCCTGGAGGGAATGTGTTCCATGGGTTCCTGGGCAATTGGCTGCAAAAATGGAGGAGACAGAAGGCTGTACGGTGGTTTGTTGAGGGCTAACAGAGGTGACTGGGCGCTGGACCCACGGGACTTTATGAGTGAAGCAAGGCTGGCGAGTAGCTAACTCAGAAGGAAATTTGAAAGTGTATCACAGAAACTGTTCCTAGGCCTCTGATTTCTCCATATTTGCTTTCTTTTCCATTTGACCTTTTCCAAGTATTTATATTAATTATTCTTATTGTATGCATGCCCTTTATGGTTAATCATCTCAGATTCTATTGAGAAAGTGGCACACACGAATGTGCGTAACGCAGGACTGGGTCAATTGGGATCTTAATGACCCATGTTGTCCAAATCTGTGTTTATTTCAGTGTTTCCGTTCGGCCTCCCTTTTGCTTACCCCTGCGCATGCTCACACGCCCTGCCTTCCTGTAACTCTGCGAAGAAGCCGCTAAATGCAATACCCAGAGGTAGTGGGCGTGCAAAGCCTCCAGGCAGTGTGAACATACCATCCCTCTCCTCCGTATAGGCCCCGGTGGGCAGTTCACGGCCTCAGTGCCACCGTGCTGCACGTCTGCCTGCACATCTAGGCTGGTGGCTCAGCACACACACCCTGCCTTTCCTCCCTGACCCGTTTTCCCTCGGCACTGTCAAGGAGTCCCTCACTGTGTCCTCACTAATTATCTCTCATGTGCAGTTGGCAACCTTATTTGGAGAGACTCTGTCTAAATCCTGTGCTAGGTTGGCCTCATCCCTTGAGAGATAAGAAGATGTATGTCTTTGAATGAAAAGATCTGAGAATACAGGCAAGATGTACTCCTGTGATCCCTTAATGTACTTTAAGCCAGGGTCCCTTTCATTGTCTCTCAAGCACCATTTCCCAAATGCACTGCAGTGTCGGCCTGGTTCTTCAAAGTGCCCTTACAGAGCACCTGACGTCTCCCGCTGGAGGAAGAGTGGAGCACACACTCAGCCCGCTGCTCATTACTCAGGGCCCGGGAACCTGCCGGAGGGGGCACCGTCCTTCTCACGGAGATCAGGGCTAAATGCAGAACGTCTCTCAATTTCAAAGTCCTCCAGTGCTTCCTGAAGATGTGTGTGTGTGTGTAGTTTTTAACATACCACTGACTGCAAAAATGGCATCTCTTTATGGGAAATCAAACAAAATTAAACACCAAAGATGAGCTCCCTTGCTGGAAGGAGGTGTAGGGACTTGAGGAGAAAGATGCTCTCCTCCGCCTTTTCCTCCTCTTTCTTCTCATCCTCCTTCCAATTCTTTCAAAATGTACAAGCAATTCTTAACTTAAGGATCATACGGAAAACAGGTTACAGGCCAGATTTGGCCTTTAGGCTTTAGTTAGAAGCCCCTTGTTTAGATTATCTCAGATTATAACTACAACATCATCTAGGCTTTTAATTCAGAACGTGGAAACAAGGGAAATATTATGGGTGACCTTATCCCTACTCCTAATCTTTCTGTGCACTTGGAAATCTCTGTGCAACAGCAGCCATGGCCTCCCTTCTCTTCTGTACTCGCTCTGATTCAGGGAAAGTCTGTGCCTGATCTGCGGACCTGCCGGTAGATTTGGGAAAAGTAACTGAGCATGCCTGCCTCAGTTCAGCCCGTCTTCCCCTTGAGCATGAGCTGTCCATTCACTTAACAATGACGCGTCTGCGCGTCAGACACTGTTCTCGGCACTGGAATTGCTGCAGTAAATTAAAAATCTCTGACATTCAAAGAAGAGACACATAAAATAAACATAATGGTAAATTAAACATAAGTATTTTTAAAGTGACAAATGTTTAAGAAACTACATCAGAGAGAATAACTATCAAAAGTTGTGGGTGTAGGTGGCGCCTGTGGCTCATCAAGTAGGGGGCCGGCCCCATATACCAGAGGTGGCAGGTTCAAACCCGGCCTCAACCGAACTGCAAAACAGAAAAATAGCTGGGCATTGTGGAGAGCGCCTGTAGTCCCAGCTACTCGGGAGGCTGAGGCAAGAGAATCGCCTAAGCCCAGGAGTTGGAGGTTGCTGTGAGCTGTGTGATGCCACAGCACTCTACCGAGGGTGAAAAAGAGAGACTCTGTCTTTACAAAAATACAAATAAAAAAGTTGTGGGTGAAGAAATGAAATTTGAGATATGATGTCCAGGAAAAGCTTCGCCAAGAAGGTGGTCATAATTAACACAGTACAGAAGTAGGAGAGAGGTATTTGGGGATCTGGGGAAAGAGCATTCTGAACATATGATTCTGCAACACTGCAAAGGTCCTGCTATGTTCTGAATGTCCCCTCCTCCCCAATGCATAGGTTGAAACCTAATCACCAATGTGAGGATAGCAGGAGCTGAGGTTTCAGGAGGTGAGGGTTTCTTTGGGTCACGAGAGTAGAGCCCTCAAGAATGGGATTGCTGCACTTGTAAAAGAGCTGCCTGCCCTTTCTTCCATGTGAAGAAGGGGGAAGGAGCCATCCACGAATCAGAAAGTGGACACTGATCTTGGGCTTCCCAGTAAATAATCTGAAAAATCATTTCTCAAAAGAAGACATGCAACTGCTCAACAAATACATGAAAAAATACTCAACATTACCAATAAACAGGGAAATGCAACTCAAAATCACAATGAAGTATTAGTTCATCTAGGTTAAAATGGCTATTATCAAAAAGACAAAAAAAAATAACAAATTCTGGCGAAGATAGAGAAAAGGGGATGCTTATACCCCATTGGTGGGAATGTAGATTAGTACAATCCCTATGGAGAACAATATGGCAGTTCCTCAAAAAACTACAAATAGACCTAGTGCATGATCCAGCAATCTACTACCAGGTATTTACTCCCAGGAAAGGACATCAGTATAACGAAGAGACCTCTGCAACCTCATGTTTATCGCAGCGCTATTCACAATAGCCAAGATGTGAAATCAACCTAGGTATCCAATAACAGGATAAATGGATGGAGAAAATATGGTATATATACACAATCTAATATCATCCACCAGAAAAAAAGAATGAAATCCTGTCATTTGTAACAACGTGAATGAAACTGGAGAACACTGTGTTAAGTGAAAGAAGCCAGGAACAGAAAGTTAAATACCGTGTCTTCTCACACCGGTGTGGAACCTCAAAAGAAGTGAATACCCTGAAAGTAGAAAGTAGAACAGAGGATACTAGAAACGGGGAAAGGCTTGGAGAATGGGATGATAGGGAAATATTTGTTAAATGATACAAAATTACAGCTCAACACGAGGAAGTTTTAGTGTTCTAAAGCATTTCTACTTAGAAACTTTTTAAATGCTTCATTTATTGATAATTATTAAAATATGTTCATTATAGAAAAATGTAAACATGACTATAGGGAAGACAACAAAAGCCATCTATACCAACCAAAGTAAAAGCTGAATGTGAAACTGTCCAGTGTATGTATGTCGTGTGAACTGCCAGCCTCCAGCACCGTGAGAAATAAATTTCTGTTGTTAGCCATCTAGTCTGCGGTATTTTGCTGTGGCAGCCCTAGTGAGCTAATACATCATGTGTTCAAAGGGTAGGTAATGACAAAACAAAAAAGTAGGTAATGTCACAAGAAGATATATATTGTTGTTATATTGGAAATATGGAAAACTAAATCTCTCTCTCTCAAACACACACACACATACTTAGACAAGTAGGACTGTAGAATTGACTAGACAAAGGATACTGAATGTTCCTAATACAAAGGAATGATAAATATTCGGGATGATGGACATGCTAATTACCCTACTTTGATCACTCCACGTTATATGTATCACAACAATATTAGGTACCCTAAAAATAAGTATAATTATTATGTGTGAACAATTTAAGAAATAAAATGAAAGTAAAGGTTGTAGAATTAAGCCAAATCATTTCAATAATCATATTATTTATAAATAAACAAAAATTATTATGCAAAAGGAAAAGTGTTAAGTCAAATTTACAAACAAGCATCATAAGTAACACATAAAGACACAGAAAGATTGAAAGTAAAACAGGAGAAAAGGATATACCACCGAAACTCAATGTGTCTAAAGGGAGTGTTGATAATTTAATATTGGATAATGTAGGTTTCCAGCCAAGGAGCACTACAAGAAATAATGATGGACATTTCATGATGAATGAACAGAATGTTTTGTTCATCAACAAAAATGTAACACTCCAAAAGTATGCATCTAATATTGAGAATCAAAGTGTTTGAAACAATAAATAGAAAAGGACAAATAGATAAATATTCACTCATATTTGCTCATAACCCCTTTGAGTATATGATAGAGAAAATAGGCACAAATTAGTATAGATATGAAATATTTGAAACAATGTCAACCATCTTGATCTAATTGACATTTATGGAACGCTGCAAATATCAACTGCAAAACACACATTCTTCTTAGGACCATACGCAGAACATTTATGAGAGTACCGTGGCAAATGTTCTGATAGGGGCTCTTTTCAAACTGATATCTTGTCCTTCTTGGTGGCCGCAAACTAGATCTTGTTTAGACATATCATAACCAATTAGTACAAATTTACTTAGATGCAAAAAAATTTTGTAGTACACACAGAGGTTTGTCATTATGTGCATTTTTCGTAAAACTTTTGAAGAGCTTTGTGTGTGTGTCTAAGAAGAGAGAGAGGGAGACTTAAACTACTGATCTTCTGATCCAATAATTTCACTTCTACTAGTTTATATTAAGAAAAAGATCTTGGGGTCAGGCCACAATCATATGAGCGACTTTCCCTAACAAATGCAAACAGTATAACCTAATTCTTTGTACCTCAAGGAAACTGAAACAATAAAAAAAAGAAGAAAACAATATGGAGGTTACTCAGAAAGGTAAACACAGAAGATCCACATGATCTAGCAATTCTACTACTGTCCAAAAAAATAAAATCATGGAATACTAGTCAGCCTGATGGAAGAGGGACATTTTGACATTTGTGGCAGCTTGGATGAAACTGGAGGATAATATGCTAAGTGAAATGAGCCAGGCATAGAAAGACAGATGCTGCATGATGTCATGTACACGTGAAATCTAAAAATGCTGAATTCATAGAGGTTGAGAGTACTATGGGGGTTACCGGAGGCTGAGGAGTGTGGAGGGGAGAAGGCGGCCATGTTGTTAAAAGGGACCCAAATTTCAGTTTCACAGAAGGAGTAAGTTTTTAAAATTTATCACACAGTATGGGGACCACAGGGAACAATAACATATCATATATGATAAGTATGCGAAATGATAGATAAGTTAATTAGCATGAAATAACCATTTAACAATGTGTATGGCTGTATATGTATATAGATTTCACACCATACCCCATAAAATACACAGTTGTTATTTGTTAATTAAAGATAAAATTAAAAATATTCTAATTGTCCAAAACCAGGAGAATTTTTTAAATATAGAGTATCTATGTAGAGAGGACTATAATAAATATAGAGATACTCTATACTTAAATAAGATAAATTTTCAGTTAGGCACCGTGCCTTGCAACTGTAGTTCTAGTACTCTGGGGGGCCAAGTGGGTGGATTGCTTGAGCTCAGGAGTTTGAGACCAGCCTGAACAAAAGCCAGACCCCATCTCTAAAAATAGCCTGGCATTGTAGGAGGCCCCTATAGTCCCAACCACTTGGGAGGCTGAGGCAAGAAGATCACTTGAGCCCAAGAGTTTGAGGTTGCTGTGAGCTTTGATGCCACTGCATTCTACAGAGGGCAACAAAATGAAACTCTATCTCAAAATAAATAAATAGATAAATAAATAAGATAAACTTCAATGTGAACTTTTTTTTATTTTTTTTTTATTTTTTTATTGTTGGGGATTCATTGAGGGTACAAGAAACCATGTTACACTGGTTGCATTTGTTGGGTAAAGTCCCTCTTACAATCGTGGTTTGCCCCCAAAAGGTGTGGCACACACCAAGACCCCACCCCCTCGCTCCTTCCCTCTCTCCGCTCTTCCTTTCCCCACCCCTCCCTCATTCTTTCATGTATTATGGACTGAATTGTGTCCCCCTCCAGATCATGTGTTGAAGCCTTTAACCCCCAGTGTGACTGTCCCCCTCAAATTCCTATGTTTAACCCCAGCTATGATACCAAAATAGCCATTCTAAACATGTATGACTGTATTTGGCAAGAGAGCCTTTAAAGAACATTTAAGATTAAATGAGACTATAAGGGTGGAACTCCAATACAATAGGACTTGTGTCCTAACAAGAGGAAGGGACATAGGGAGGGTGCACACACTCAGAGAAAAGGTAACCGAGGGCACACCAAGAAGATGGTCATCTACTAGCAAGGAAAGAAGCCTTAGGAGAAACCAACCTACCCGTATGTTGAACTTGGACTGCCAGACTCCAGTACTGTGAGAAATAAATTTCTATTGTGCAAGCCATTGAGTCTGCAATATTTTGTTATGGTAGCCCTAGTGAGCTAATACATCATATGTTCAAAAAGTAGATGATGTCCGAAAATAGTAGGTAATGTCCTAAGAAGATATATATTGTAGTGATTTGGAAATATGAAAAACTAAGTCAGTCTTTCTCTCTCTCTCTCTCTCTCTCTCTCTCACACACACACACACACAAGACATATATACACTGGAAAGTTTTATACCCAGATTCCCAGATTTTACTTTGCTTGGTATAGGTGGCTTTTATTGTCTTCCTTATAGTTATGTTTACATTTTTCTTTTTCTTTTTTTTTTTTTATTGTTGGGGATTCATTGAGGGTACAAGAAACCATGTTACACTAGTTGCATTTGTTGAGTAAAGTCCCTCTTACAATCAAGTTTTGCCCCCAAAAGGTGTGGCACACACCAAGGCCCCAAGACCCCAC